>QNGE01002278.1:102018-120090 GCA_008508345.1 Paragonimus westermani | reverse complement strand
TCTCAAAATAACGCAACAAACCTTGACAAAATCAACACCCACTTCGAACAAGGTGGAACACATTTAGAGCCCCCGAGTATCCGGCAAGCCTTTGATACACCTAAACCTGAGAACGGTCTCCGGAAAGACGACGTATTCTGCGCAAGATGGGCTGCGGAGCGGAGGAAGTGCACAATTTGGCCGGTGAGTATGAGCCGTATGCTTTCTCAAGTGCGTTTTGAAACGCGTTCATAATACAGAAGTGAACCTAGGTAGCCTTTCCTGCCACTGGAACCAGCCTGGTTAAAATCTCGAACTGCGGAGTTTTTTCTGGTCTTGCAGCCCGTGCAAGTAAGACCGAAATTGCGCAGAGCGTAGTCAATGTGTCTTAGTGGCGGTTTGATTGTCACTATTTACCAAATGACTGTCACTATTGATGTCTTGGTCGACCACAGAAGGATACTCACCAGGAAGATGCCTCTTCATGGCGTCGATACGACGCCTAGCGCGTCTTGTAAACGATGACCGGACTGTTCCCATGTTCCTATTGAGCACGCATTTACGAGCTTCACGTGGGTTGTTCAGTCGTCTCTTAGTCCATGAAGGTGATGTCGACGTCAGATTGGCGGTAGTCGGCACACAAATGATGGTATCAACACAAGCATGGGGAACACTGAAACCAGATTAAATTGTCCTTGTCCAAGTCTACCCGATCTTCCCTTTGAGTAGCATATGTCACACCTCATCTTTTACCGGCCTGGAGACCATCTTCATTACAATACGCTCCCCCAGCTTCGTTTTAACTAGCTTTGAGCCACCTGTTGTGACTCGTCTAATACGTGTTGTTTCGAAAGGGTGCCTCAACTTCTACCTACGGGAAACTATCCTCAATCATTCAATTCTTAAACGCCTGCAATGAACTTTCAAACTATGAAACGTTCCCCGTGAATAACATGTTACGCGTCCACTGATACACCCGATTTTTTGATACGTGTCTGGGCCTACCAGGTGACAACAGCGCGAGAATTATCGCTCATTAAATGAAAGTAACCAAGTGCTCTGGCACGCCTAGGCTAAACCTCACAGGTTGCTCGCCACTGTGCGGATGAACGACCACCGACGGAGGTTTGGGCTGCTAACGTGAAGGGGAACATTGTCAAAATACCTTCTAAAATTATCCGGTAACTGGCCATGGTCTCATTAGGCAACAGTTCGTTAAAGAACGACACACCAACACCACTTACATCTACCACCCTGACGTGCCACAGTATGAAGTCACCATGGTTTTACTGGTTGGTGGCTGCAGCTAAAACGACGTCGGCGACTTTAAGGCGAAGTTGTAAAAAACCTTTGGGAACGAAGAATGCACACCGCAAAAGCCCATCCATGAACAGCAAACAGTACTGTCCTTCTTGCAGCAGATCAGGCCATTTGATAAGTTCATCCCGAAAATCCGCCCTACTTTGCATCTCAGGAAGCATGTGTAAATCGTCCAAATGCATCTTAATTCCGGCCTTGTTTTTAACGTCTAACTTGATTTCACGCTCGCTTCTGAAGCTCTCCATCATCTCCAAGACATGGTGCACATCCACGAAGGACAGATGTCTCGTTCTGGGACATATTCGGTAGTCCAGTATTCCAGGTTGGCCTTTTACACACAATATGCGCCACTACGATAGTAAGTTGCCTGAGATACCTTGCAGACGTAATCGGCAAATCTAAAAAGTAGCCATACAAATCGCACGAATATACAAAAGTTTGGCAGCTGCCGCCCGAAGTGTACAAGTTACGTAGATGTACACGACACTTTTGTACGGACAGCCTGATGGCAAATCCCTTCCCGTGTGTTCTTTGGCACTACCTGCAGTTTACAAACTATTGACGAAGAAATAACTACAGGTTGCCTGTCGACATTTGTTGAGATTCTCCAGGTATTCATGGAAGTACAGATACTCCTCTTCAAACGTACTCCAGAAAACTTCCTTGTTGTTCACCGCCGTACAGATTTCCCACACGAAAACGATTTACACATAACCGACCGTGTAGACACCAAATAGGTGTGTAGTGCCTACAGATCATAATTACAGTTTGCAACTCTGTTGTACACTTTTGTACATGCCGCTTCATTAACACCACCTGTACACCTTTTTGAAAGCATCATCATCACATTTATAATTTGGTTGTCGTGATAAAAAAAACGCCAGTTACCACGCGCCGTCTCTGTCTTCTTCGTTTACGTGGATATCTTGACTAATGCGGTAATCGCACGACGAAATTTTTGTAGCTCCGCGTGCTTGTTGACCCATCGACGCCGAAAGCTCATCATCCCATGTGTGGAATCACCTATCAGTCGTCGTCCGGACCTGCTCCTTGGCGCTGTCCTTCCCTTGGACGGTGGCCTATACAATTCCTCGGCTTTTGACTCGTCGGTCAGTCATTCCCAAATTTCGGATACGTGTTCCCTCTACGTATACGCGAACCTTTTGTACTCACCAGTGACAGTTAAACCCTTGTAGCACACTAAGACGATCGACCGTCTTTTCAGTGTCTTACGTAAGACACTCAACAGTTTCATTAAGGTAACAATTCCAACGTCACATTTCGTAACTTCAAGAACTAGAGAATTGCGAAGGACTCGCATTACATATTTAAGACCCAATTGCCGTCGACTAATTTTCGTTCAGTCACACCACATGACCATTAGTTGGTGAGCACTCGTTCGAAATGTCCGGCCATTTGCATTTCAGGGTTTGGAGGCGTATTCTGTAGATGGCTCCGGACGGTGAGTTACTGTTCCAATAACCATTGTATATTCATACTGCATGGTCTTACCAAAGTGGTATATTGTATTACTTCCAATATTAACTAATTCGGGTAATGAGAACGTGTATAATTGGTCAAAATGTGTAAAAGTTCAGTTCGCATTTTGATGGCTACCCAGTTACCATAGACTAGTATGCGTTCGACTTTATTAACCTCCGTAATATTCCCGTTGATTTCATTACAGTGGTATACTGCTGCAATGGCAACAATAACTGAGATATTCCACTTTCTTTCAGAATCGGACTATCAAGCGGCTATCAGATGTGAAAAATTGGATACAGAACGTGGAGAACAATGGTTACACAGGAAAAGGGAGACGAACAGTCACCTGATGAATGAATATTCTTGCACTCTGTACATTTCATGAATCTGTATTAAATGTTTACCGCCTTCAATGGTTTTGTTACTAAAATGTGGGCGAATAATCGATCGCGCCGCACGAAGGTGTGCTTTCGGTAAGATAAAGCTTGAAAACAAGACGGAAACGTTACTGATGTCAATTAAGAGCGAAGCCAACAAGTGTTCTTACGTAAATTAGACCTACGAAATATTTTTCGTTTGACCGTCTTTTGAGTGACTTACAGATGTTCAGTTGAAACGCTAAAAAGACACTTAAAAGGCGGTCGTGCTACTTGGGAAGCTTCTTTCATTATTATCATACTTCGGGCATTTCTTATCATTTCACTGGTTAGGCTATTACAGTTGATGTGATATCATGCTCCTTGAAATGAGTAGTTTTCATACGTGATTTGGGAATTTTACTTGTAACATTCTGCTGAAATTTGTTGTGAGGCTCGCAGTTTTCCACTTATGCATGTGTGAAACGAAACCGACTCTCGTTGTTTAGGTTAGGTGGCCAGCGGCAGCGAATACCATTCTGATTGGTTGAGAGTGTTGGCGGCGCCTGCTTGAGCGAAGGGGACGCTTTGTGGTGTATAGTTGGTTTCCATTCACATCCGGTTGGTGGATAAATCCGCTTTAGGTTAATTAGTAATGATATATGCGTACATATAAGCAGCAAATAACTATAGATTTTTAGACACATAAGTGTCTATATTTACACAGAAAAAAGCAGTGAAGTTCGTCGATTTGTATAGTTGTCACCGTGCGTCCATATGTATGCACTTATGTGCACATATGGAATCCACATAATTGAGGGTCGATTTGTGTATTCATTACTGACCGTTTTAAAGTCTATATTCGTAAGCATATATGTGTTTACAGAAGTCTGCATTTTAATACGCATCTATCCACATATATGGACTGCTGAGCGAGCAAAAGTCTGTGTCCTTGGATGTGTCGCGTGATGAATATCATCGGGCATGGCTCATCCTTCCTGTGTAACTAACACTGTTGATCGTGCTCTCTGTCTGCCGTGACCAATAACTCCGGGTAGATCAATTAAGGATTGGTTCTCTGGTGACCTGCTTTTGTTTTTGCATGCAACTTCTAAAGAAAGCGGACTCGTGCTCCAGCCTTCTCTTCCTTAGCCGTGGTGTGTGTTTCCCGCTCATTCTTGATGTAGTTTTCAACCACTGTGAACTGTGTGCCGAACACGTCTTCACCTTGCGACGGGCACTGGAGTATTGGCACCCCTTCTTTCATCCAACGGTCTTTGGATCTGAAGGCTACTTTTGTTTCGGTTGCCCTACACGTTCTCTGGGCCTGTGTTGGCAACAGAGGAGTCCCATTCAAATGTCAGTTTGCTGGAGACACTGTATGGCCGATCTGATTGCAGAGTATGCTTTTATTGGCAGCTAACTCGCCACGTAAGGTGGCGTTCGAAAGACGTATCTGATCTACCCCGTCCCTTTCAATATGGAAAATGTGCCAGAAGGAGTACTCCGTGGCGCTGTGGATCTCGAAGTGGAGCTCCTACCGTGGAGCAAGACGACTGATATTGAGTATGCGGACGACACTGCAATACTTGGTTCTTCTGCATGGACATGTAGACCATGTTGAACCGGCTGAGTGATGAAGGTCCGTATGATATGCACTTTGCGTCTTCAAAGTTTAACATGTTACGAGAATGGGTGTACACTGACCGTGTCCAAGCTACTACAAGCAGATCACTAGAGACTGTCGATCCTTGTACCTACCTGGGCAGTGTCACCTCACCAGCTTGTAATATTGCTAACGAGGTATCCACGACGATAGTGAAGGCACGTTATGCATTCGCCACTCCTGTCACCTGTGGCGTCGCAAAGAAGTCAGCTTGTCGATTAAGGGCAGGTTACAGTGCCTGTGACAGTCCAGTTTTGCCCTACTGCTCGGAGATCATTCGCGTGGAAGATGAATATAAGCCATTAGTATTTGACCACCATTGTCTCTGCCGGTTAGCATGCATCAAATGGGTCAACCCTGTGAGCAGTGCGACAACCTACCGACGCGTGTTTTGGAAATATGGGGGTTCGCAACCCATAACCCTGTTAATGAAAATGTGCAGTCTTCGCCAGTTGGGTCACGTACTCCGTGTGCCAACGAAACGCCCACCGCACTGTGTATTGTTCAGTGTGGATGCTAATGGTTGGAAGCATCGACAAGCTGACCATGCGATGATGTCGCAAGCCATGGAACCCTGAACTGTTCCGTTGAGCAAGGTTGGCATTTCCTGTCTTCTTGGTTTTGGATTTCGCGGCCATCCTCATGGCTGGCTGAAAACTGATACGGCAGTGTGTCACAGTCACTGGTGAGCATGTGTCTGCCAACTTGTTGACTCTTCTGTTTCAAAAAACCTACTTGTTTTTCCCTGCCGCCTTTCTTCTTCTTCACATATTTGCACTTATTTATTGCTCCGCAACTTCGTGGACCATCGTAATGACCATGTGCAATCAGAGCCACTATACTGACGAATACGGCTTGAAGCTGAAAGTGGTTAGGACGATGATGATGGCTGATCATCCGTGTCATAAAACCTACTGACCGAATGCTGTCTTTGGTACGTATTTTTCGGATGCTCAGCTACATTTGTCTGGGGCTTTCGAGCTTTTAGCCACTAGTGCTGGACATATCATCCCATAACCAGTTTTCACCAACTTCAACTGCACAATTGGTCACGGAATTTCGACGGTCGCACCTAATACAGCAGTTGTTCTTTACGTGTTTAATATATGTATGCACTTGCCAAACCTTCATCCCTCTAAGTGATCCACGTATGTGCGCTGGTGTTTTTGCATGATGGATTCTGGTCACGTCTGGTCCACGCGGGGCCTACTCCTCGGGTTAATCTAAAGCAGAATGGTAGGTTATTCGGTCATCGAGGTAATCCGACTGTTGTTTATCACTTGTTCCATATGTCATAGGACTCTTGTGCACGTATGTTTACAAGCACCTGTATGCCCTGTACCTCGGAGATGCAAACCACGGTTTGCACATCAAGTGATACTTAATCTCCACCGGTTCTCTGCTTATCCTGTTGAACTATCAAGAGCAGAAAACTTCTCGATAGTTGCCCCCATCTTGTTTATCCGCATGAAAAACGCCCGGTTGACTGATGTTACCAATGTTTACTTCCCGTGTGGGCCATATTTCAGTGATAATGAGATAATCATTCCCCTCCGTTGCTGCTTTGAGTTGTCTCAACTTGTTTCTCACCGCATTTATTTACTCCCTCTCATCTTTTCATTGGTCTGACGTCAACATTCCGAGAAGTAGGGCATATACGTATTTAACACATGCAGAAAAACCATGTAATATATGCATAGTATACTCTTCTCATAGGATCGAGCCCGATGGATGAGCTGCCGACGTTTGTCTTCCACCGATGCATGCGATGCGTCTGGATATTACTGGTGCTTCACGGAATCTGGGGGAGTGTCGACAGTTGGAATGTTTTGTGAGAACACTATTAGCGGTACAGAGTTGGAACTGACGGCTATACTCGATTTTATTTACTACAATGCATGCAGCCGTTTTGTTGGCGTTTTTTTACTGATAAAATTTCATTGTTGGTTTATGCGGTGGTTGATGGTCATTGAAGACGCTGATATGGGATGGATAATGACCCTTCTGTGCGATGCAAAATTAGATTCGTTCCCGTCTAAAAACGTTCAAGAGTAGTCGAAGGTAGGTCGGCCGATAGAGATGACTAAAACGTCGTGATGCTGGTTCGGAAGTAATATATTCAGCAAACGTTAAACAGTTTGCCTCATCGAATAAGTGGCTTACCTGTAGTGGGTTTAGCGGCCATTACAGTGGTCTACCTAATAAAGAGATATCCTATTAACTAGAGGTTTTGGATTGAGAAAGACGGTAACTGAATATAGTGGGAAGGTTTTTTTCATATGACAAGATCGTGGCGACGAATGTAACGACAAAAATGTACGTGGATAACACGTGCAGCATGCGAAAATCAGTATCATGACACTACCCTCTACCAACCATTACTTAGATATGAATGCGAAATGTAAATGAACAGAATACTGTGTGATCGCAAAAGTATTGTTACCTGTCAGAATTGTCATTCTTTAGGATTGTGTGGCAAGGTGGTCTCTCTGGTTGTTGCTGCAGATAAAGGGTTCCTATGTTTCTAAAAATACCTGATTGTATATCAATCCGTGATCCCGACGGGTAGATCATCGTCTTGGATTCGGTGACTGAATTATCAACGGGTTCTTATGGTGACTGATCCTTTCATGACGAGGATGGACCTTGTCACTGTGTGAGGACTTACGCAACTCAGGCTAGACTGGATGGTGTGATGACCACATCGATGGAACCGCTCAGGCAGGCTGATAGCTAGAGATCTGACGAACCTTGCTGGTCCCCCAGATTGAAGGTTGGAAAAGGTTCGGACGTTTTTCCAGGAAAAGTACTGGTTTAGATACACTATCATACACCCGCTGTCTTACGAGACAGCCTTTTGAGTCATAGGCTTTGGTTGACTACCCTGTTGGCTCTCTCATCTAGGTGCAGCCTTTAGGGCAACATCCCAGCCAACGTGTAGCCGTGAATATTCACAAACATGTTGGCCGTATCGCAGTATAAACCCAGTCGCTGTCTACCGCATACAGCAAGGTGGATAAGCGATAGCATACTACTGCTGACCCCTCCCTCATTGTCGTATGCCGTTCATCTCTGAGGACCTTTCCAACCACCATTCTTAGTCATAACATTCCGCAACAAAGCTAATCATAGTAACAATCTAGGTGAGCACTGTCTTGTGCCATCAACCATTCGGCCTCCCTCGTCCCTTGCCTAGACCCAGAACGCGGATTGATATAGTGCTTCCAACGTTCGCACTTTGACTTAGGTAGGTCAACAGGCCACTCTCACACGAACGTTCGACTCTCTGAATGTCTGTTTCAGGGACTAGAATCCAGGACAATAGTCAGCGTACGGAACCAACCGCATCCCCATTGTCTACTCCATACTGGTTACACGCTTCTGGTGATTCCACATCCGCCGCTGTAGGTCAGGTTGGAGTAGGTTTGGTCGTCTATACGGTGGCCCCAGCCGCATTTGTAGATTGGATTCATGACAACAGTAGTTTGTGCCGTCCACTTGGTAGGTTCTACTAAGGCCAGCTCTAGACGTCAAACTCTCAAAAATCTTTTTATTCTCTGCCTGTGGTCCAGCTGCTTGGTGACGGTATCAGGCACGGTTTTTACTCGGATCTGGTCTTTCGGTCAACACGCGGTTCTGACATTTATTTTGGCCAGAGATATGAGCACCGTGCTCGGCCGCCTTGGTGAGACCGAGTGTTGTTTATGTGGCACGTTTGGGATGACACCATCTGGCTCGGATAATGACGGTGGCCGTTGCAGCTGTGTGCTGAGCATAAACTATTTTCAACCAGAACTGGTTTTAGACGTCGTTCGCGTCACTTTTACCCGTGGTACTTCTCTTCTCCGAATCATACTTGGTCTCAGATAGATCATAATTGTTAGTTATTGTTCGGGAGACTCCACGCAAGATTATCGTTCTTTTTTTCAAGTTGGCCATCACTCAAATTTGATCGCAGCCTTCGCATTCAGATAGATTTTCCAGCCAGCCTCTTTCGAAAAGAAGCACTGATCTCGAGTTTCGCTCTCAATATAGCTCGTCAGTAGTGCATATCCTTTGCCACGGCTAGCATTTGAACTCCGACCACACTTTTCATTAGGCAACCGTGTTGATCACTGCACCATTGAATTCACATTAGCCACGACCGAATTATCAAATCTGAACGCTCAACCAATTTTGCTTGTGGGCAATGATCGTGAGTAATTATCGTTCTTATTGGAGCAATTACTTGAGTTCGGACCGTGCGTTAGTACCTTGCCTTTTTGTGTTCACTTCTGCTGATCGGTGAGAAACTGGCTATGCCATCACTTAAGCATTAGCACCAAGCTAGCCTAGAAAACAACCTCAGCAGCTCTCACCCCGAAGATGCTTATAGCTGCTGGACCCAGATCTCACGGGCCATTCATGAGGCAGATACTGTGGCATACGGCAGCGTGGTTTGTGGGTTCAACACACGTCAAATCTCAGAGAAGTTCCTAGCGTTTTTAGATTGCAGGCGAAACGTTCCACCTGGCAGTTCATATAACAACTTTAGGGAAGGTGCCCGTTAGAATCTAAGGCGTAGCCTGATGGGCGATTGTAGGGTTTTGTTAGTGGAGAAAGTTAAGGAAATGAGGGCTACTTTCGCTTCAGGGAACATTGGCGGACTCTTCAGGTCTATCTGTGCTACTGGTGTAAGGCGACCGTCTGAGTGAAGCTATCAGCGAGGCAGATGGCACACCCATCCATAGTAAGTCCAGATGATTGGAGCGCTGGGCGGAGCATTTTGAGGGTCAATTTTATCGGTTTCCAGTTAACACCACCAGCTTGCAATGTAAAATCCTGGTCGGTAGGTTTAGGATCACTCGCCAAGCCTGAGGTCCGCTACTGCATTTTGGTTCTAAAGTGTAACGGGGCTGCTGGTCCAAATCCCCTCCTATTTTTACTCTTCAATGAGAATGAAGAGACGTTAGTAGAAGCATTGAATCGGTTTTTTTCAAATTGTGTGGGTGACAGAGAACATTCCTGTGTACCGGGGTCACTCGATAGTGGGATTCGTGTTCCATAAAGGTGTCAACTGCTGTCATGAAACCCTTAGGGGGTTACCTTGACTTCAGTCGAAACTGGGGTTCTGATCTCCGCTGTACCACGCCGACTTACTGCCACTCGGGAAGGAGGCATTTTGGAAGAACAGGCAAGACTGCATACCGCGTGGGAATGTATTGATCTTGTGGTGGGAATCTTCACCGTGATAGCTTGAGTACCCACCAGCAAATAACGATATATCAGTGATAGTCAATGAATGGTTAAGTCAATGCTGTGCTGGCACCAACAGTGTGTTGATTGGTGAAACCGGATATGTTTGCCTGTGCTTCAGTATACTCCTTATTTCTGTGATACGTGGAGTACCTATTACAAAGAAATCGCAATAAAATTGAGAAAGTGTTCTTTATACGTGTAAACTCGTTCTCATTGCGTTACACTTGTTAGGGCTCCGTTGGGGATTGTGTCTCAAATCCCTGAAAAAATTCCCAAGTGATCCCTGGATTAATCCGAGGATCTCTATTGTTGGGATTGATGTACAAGCTAAATGCACTGGCGCTCGTCTAATCCGTGTCCTGCCCTGTTCATTTGCGTTGTTCTGCTACGATCAAGGTCCCACCGCGTCATGCATGCTCGTGCATCGACCGCACCGAATCACATCTAGTTGGAGCGTTCCACTTGGCCGAGTATGTAGATAGTGAATACGCGCGTGCGTTCGGATGTGGAAGAGAGATTTCGGGCCAGTAAATGCGTGGATGCGCATGCAGAGATTTGTACAGTGAACATCACGTAGACTATACGGCTTGTCATGGGCCGCTTGAGAGGGTAAGACGACGGTTACAATCTTCTCCAAGGACGGGCAGTTTCATACTAACTACTGCCGTTTTTCTCGACTCCAAAGATTCGTGCCACACAGTGGATCGGTGTACAATTTTGAAATCATTTAAACACGGGTGTACTGACCATGTATGCCAGCGCACTGTTAGCACTTCATCTTCCTACTTCAGCCTATACTAGGCTTTACAGCGGACTATCTACCGGTTTCAGCACCAAGAGCGGCTTACATCACGACTGATCACTTTCACCATTTTTTACTTTCTTCATAGATGAAATAACGGTGGATGGCCTACGGCACTCCCAAATTGTTGGCTTATGCTTAGTACTTAGGTAAAGGCTGACTGATTTTGACCGTGCTTACGACAAGGTGTTCTTTGCTAACTATAAAACGTGAATGCCAGGGGCTATTTTGCGCTCCGCTAAGTATTTTGGAATGTGCCGTTCAGCCTCTAGAAGACTGCCACGGTTACATAGACTTAACGTTAGGCAATGAAGTTGTGGAGGTAGACCGGTTTACGTATTTGAGGATTTGCATCATCGGCGGCAAAGGTTTAGGAATTGAAAAGGATGCTCGTATCTCCAAGGCTTGGGCGATATTCACTAATCTAGGACACTTCTGGTGACAAGGAGGCATCCCTGCGAAGCTTAAGTGTCACATATATAAGGCGGCTTTATGAGCTGTGTTACTCTGCGGCTGCAAAATCCCTACGCTCATGGTGGAAGATTCGGATCGTTTTGAGTTACTTGACCGCCAATGTTTGCGTTTGGTCGGTCGCATCGGGTGGCTCCCAGTGGGTAAGCAACGAAGAGATTGGGGAGCGGGTTGTTTCGTTCGGTTTTTAAGTTCACACAGACTCAGGTGGTTAGACTGTATACTAAGCATGCCAGCTAGTCCTGTGTGTCACCGAGTACTTTTTGCCGATTTTGCGGCCGACTGGCATAAGGTGCGAGGTGGACGGATGATGATCTGGCGTGGATGAATGAAGTCGTTCGCCAAGCGGTTGGCCACCGTACGTTGACTTGGTCTCCCAGACTGGGGTTCTCTCGACTCACAGAGTCGGTGACTAGGGACGTTAGATGATATGGTGGCTAATTGGGTTCAGTGGCATGAGTGTTTTTGTTGTTTGGCTGAGTTGTCTATGAAGTAAGTGTGCTTGGTGGTGCTGGGTAGTGAAGTGTGTAAGGAAGCTCTCTTGTTGATGACGTCTTGGTTTTATTTAAGGTGCGGTTGTTTGTTAGCATCGATGTGAGCTAGTACTGCTGCTGAGGATAAATTCATACGGTGGTCACTGGCAGAAATGTGGTCATTGTAGTAGCTTTCTCTAGCTACTGTTATACATTTCTTTCGAAAGGTTTGCGACGCATTTTACAAATCCACAAACTGAACAACTCCAAATTCCACCGAACTCACGTTCAACGTAAAACTGGCAAGTTTTTTTTCCGTCGTTTTCTTTCCTCCGCTTATCGCTTCTGTATCTCCAGTCTCTTTTTTTGTTTACCGATTCTGTGTTATAATTCTGTATTGGCGTCTAATCTACCGTTGGGCTTTCAGACAATCATCATAACCATAGCTCCTCTGCGCCTGGATGCTTCAATGGTGTAGATGTTGTTTTTGTATGGTTGCATTTCGGCTGTTTATTTACAAGGTGCAAGCACCTTGATGTTTACTTTCGGGGTTTATACCGGATGAGTTGTACGCCTTTAACCTCGCACCACTAGACTGTTTTTTCTTTTCACCTGGCCTGTTTGCATCCCTTATAATCAATTAAGGATCAGTATCATGTATCAGTTATTGCCGCCGTGAATGTTCTCGACATTATCTCGCTTTCTGATTTGCGAGTCATTCACCTATGTTGTCAGTTGTCTAACTTATGGGCGGTTGTATTCATTAGATCATCTTTCCGTTTTTCAGTATTGCTGCTGTTAACTATGCAACCTGTGCATCTGGAAACGGTCGGATGTTTTTCTCATTATCTGACGGCTGGTCCACACTCATCCTCAGCCCAGTTGGTCTTCAGCTCTCATGGGAATGCAATCTGCCTTTTTACCGTACGCCGACTGGATTGCTACCTCGGGCGTCCTCGGTGGTCAAAAGTGTTTTCTTGGTCTCCTGACGGAAACAGACTTTTGAATTCTGTTCTGCTACCGAATACGTCAGCTCATTGGCTTATAGCAAAGGTGCTTCTTCCTCCCACTAGGCACGCAGACGTTGGCAAACCATGTCCCATCGCCTTGTGTGTCCTTCTAGTGAATGAGACCCAAGATTGCTCCCTCGTTTGCTACTTCCCCGATGTGCAAGATTGTGGACAAAATGGGCGTGTAATTTCAACGCACGGTTTGCTTAGTGCTTGCGAATGGATTTATCCACTAGATGATTACGAGGTGACTACTGCCAGCCCGGAGTTGGGTACGATTCTAGCGGAATCAATGGATTTATCCCACTGCGAACCAAAACGCATCCCAACATTGAACTCAGTGGTGCCCAGTTTCTCTGGATGTCTTGCGGTTGGATTTCGTCAGGGTTTTGTTGGTTTGCTGGGTAAGTTGTTCTTCACTCATTTGTACCTTTCGATCTGTATCTGGACTCAGAATGGTAGGTTTTGTTCCTTTCCAGTGTGTTGTAAATCTCGTCTCGTCAAAGCATATATATAGTCGCACTAATTAGAACTGTACATACATGTACTTCCAATTCTCATTGACCACCGTTATAGAATTAGGGTGGTGTCACGCCTCGTGAAAAAATGCTCGCCTATACGCATAAGTCAGCACCGGGTGGTATCTTTCCGGCTATTTAACTACTGCTGGTTTCATCCTAAGTTTATGAGACATCTAAGTGTCACAAAGCACTTGAAGAAAGCATTTAAGGATGATTGTGGCTGTCTTGTGCAATCAATCAGAAGCAAATGAGAAGCGAGAATGCAATTTCCTCACTATTGACAGACTCTTGTCTAGAGAAACTAAGAGCTTGGGAAGCTGTGATGAAATTGCCATTTAGTGGACTAACAATTCCAAGTTTTAGGTTGACACGTCCAAATTCGGACTATGGTTTCCTTTGTTTAATCGTGGTTCTTTTTTGACTGAATGATGTCAATCGTTTGCGGTCCCGTTGCAGTATATTGAATTGGGTGGTTCTTGCAGACAAGCACACCCGGCTTTTATGCACAATAACTGCAGGACAGAGCATCGGCAGTACGGTTATTTTCCCGGGTCATTAGGCATATCACGGAGGAAACCTGAGAATCCAATCCTGACTCTGGATTTTTGTCGTTCCGTTTCTTTTGTTGTTTGTCGTTACACTTGAAGCCCACCAACCTCTGGCGAATAATCACTTTTACTCAATTTTCAAAGACAGATTATGGTTCCATTTTCTCCCTGCTTCAGCAGCAATGTGCTCTTGTTTATGGGTGACTTTTGCTAGAGTTTTTCTAAGTTTGTCACCGGGGTTCCATTCTAACTGAACGTTTGCTGCACAGGTTCCTCCAACCGTGGGAATATTGTCACCAGTAATGACGACAGCTGTGTATTTTAGTTATCCTTCAATGTATGACAAGCTTGTTTCTGCGGTCTATAAAAAATAAGTTGCAGTATGAACAGGCAGGGAGATTTGTCAGGAAGGTGGTCTTAGATTGGACGTCACTCACACATGACTGCAGCTTTCACATTCTCTCTTCAAAGGAGTCGATTGCAAATTCTGAGATTGCACACGTTGCGATCACTTGTATGTGACCAGAATTTTGTGCCACTTGTCAGTAATCACTGTAAATCGTATGCAAGCATTTGCCACCTGTTGTTTTGGTTTCATGCTGCTCAGAGGACCTAACGTTTAGAGACGTCCGAATCATTCTGGATCTGATCATATGACATCTCTAAATATTTCTCACTCAAGGAGGTAGGTTTTGTGAACAGCTTTATTATTTGGAACAGTTTAATCCGTGCTGTGGGGTGCTTATCTCTCAGGTTGTATGCAAAGATACCATCCAGCTCTTCGCTTTTAATTTTTTCAGTCTTTTGTTGGAAAAAAAGCCACACGTTTGGATGTACAAAGGTGTTTCATGTAATCAACGCAAATTTACACACACTTCAAAGCCCATTTGTATGTTTCCTATGTCCCTCTGTCATGGAATCTGGTAGTACATACTTTTCAAATTTAGTGTGCTATCGGCCTCTTACTGAGCAAATGTGTAATGCTCTTTTGATCGTCGGAAGTTGATAGACGTCCAGATACGTAATTCCATTGGTAATTGGGTAACCGTCGATAACCATCCCAGTTGTGTAACGATGATCTGATTCAAAATTTTATCCACTTCATACTAACGATAAACCGGTTTGAGTACCAAGACAAGAAATGCTATGCACATGTTTTTATGAATGCTAATTCATGGAAGGAGCTTCTTTTTTTGGAAGGCTAACTTGAATGGGCTGTATCATGACCTCCATCTCATTTTATGAGTGACCCGGCTGACGATCTTGACTTTTTCGTTCACTGGTTTTTCGGTTAATAATGCCCGTTGTGCGCAATTGCATGCCATTCATCAACCGTAATTGCTTTCCGCTTGTTCCTGATGCCCATCGAAAGACCGTTTCTTCGTCCGTATCTTAGTGAGACGTGTTCGATGAACTTAATCATCAGGCTGCAGTGGTTACAATAAACGCTTACTATTGTTCTCGTTCCGCTGTGGTTGTCTGCAAGCCATGGAAGGTTAAAATCATCATCAGTTTGCCTATCATGACTGAACGTGTTCCGTTTTTTAGTCAATGAATCAGTTCTTACCGATAATCGTCGTTTTTTGGCTTGCGCGTATCGATTTTAGTCAGTGGACGGCAATGGTTGTACGTCAATCAAATATCGACTGTTTAGTAGTTCGCTTCAGGGTTTACTGTCACGTCCATTTGCCACCAGCTCTGTTCGTTTTCATCTGATTGGTCGAAGCACACCTGCAGAAATCAACGTATTAATGTATCCATGTTGTCTGTGAAGGTGACCACAAGCTCTCACGCTGGCCAGATAAATACTCATTCCGACCCTAGACAATGGTGGTAACCACGATTCACTTCTGTTACCTCTGAATTCTGCTTCCCTATCATGTTAATCTGCCTTACCTGGTACGTTGACTCGTAGGGCCATACTGGCTTAGGCTTCTATCTTTTCGGACATAGCAGACTAAAATGGGTCGTCAGGGGAAAACAGTTACGTCCAGGAAACTGCGTATCACGCTACTGACTGCTTAGGATCACTTAGATAGTGAGGCACGACCTTATGGGTATACAGCAGAACTAATGTCTTCCACACAGGGTATGTTGGCTCAAAAATGGTTTTTATAAGAGCACCTCAATCACCCATCAGCCGGTCGTTGCTGCCAGCTTATGGTTTGATTGGAAAACTCGCAACAATCCCGTAAAACTTGGTGTGGTTTTTAGTACATCCGCTGCGCGCAGCTGTAATTGAAACCAGACCGGTGTCGTATCCAGGCCCCGCACTGTCGAGTGAGTCGGATTTTCAAGTTGTTGGCTCCACCACGCTAGATCCTCTGAAGAAACCTTGTGTTCTTTTACCCCGTAGGTCAAACTGTTGAGTCCTAAACTCTGGGCAGGGTCTGCAATACAACCTCGTTTCTGCGGTATAGACGGTCGGGATAGTTTCCGGAACTACGGTTGCTTTGAAAGACCTATCCACTTATTTTTACTTTCCGCCTCTGTATTCACTTTCCATTACCTGAAACCACGGCAGCTGGTAAACCTTGGAGCTTATACTTTCTAAGCTCTCCGGTAAATATGTCATCAAGTTGCTTGGATGATAGCTCTCTTAAGTCTGGAGCTGGGCGCTTGCCCCTTCTGAAGCGCAAATTTGCGATCCTGGCTTTGTTATCCATTTGACTGCTCCCGTGGTTACCGCTCTGGATAAGCTGTCTCTTCCCGTAGTCTCCGGTAACGGTGAGTTTGAATCTGACAGTCATCCTGGAATGGCGATCCCACCGAGCTTCAGGGCAGTTCGACTGGTTCTCAACGGATAGGAGTTTGTGTAGTTAGTTGGTCAAAGTCTGTCAGCACAGACCAAACTGACGTTTATTTGTGACATCCGCATAAGTTCTGACTGAAATCTGTTCCTGCGTTGTCCAGAACTTTCCGTGCGAATTTCTCTTTGATCTGCTAATACAACCTGAACATTCGGTTTGCGTTGTGCGTCTTAGTGATACGAAAGCATAACCTGGCCGCAGCACTCCAACAGAAAAGTGGTTGGGTGGTGTTTTGTGTGTGGGCACGGCACGTTGACAACAGTCGTGGGCTGTTGTAATTGTGCGCATCTAACAGAATGTCTGTCGTCTTACGCATTTCAGCTCAAATGATGGCATTACTTCGTTTGATGACCGCCATGTGCAACCCAACTTCGGACATAAACTGACCACGTTACCGTCAGCTGCTGGTCACACGACTCTATTGACCATTGTCGTCTATTTCGGAGTAACCACGTTGATTCGTATAATGGTGTTCGATCCCGTTTCGTTTCATTGTTTGGACAGAAATCGGTGTGGTTAGTTTGTTTAGAAATTGAGTGATGAGAGTGTACGAGACGTTTATCATTTACAGTGAAACACATTGCTGTGATCCAAACGGGAACCGGTTGAAATCTTAATATTTGTGCGAACCCGTGGAGAAGAATCTTCCAAAGGTGTAGTTGGGATACAGCAAAAGTGATTTTTTGCCGATTTGACAGATCCGATGAACGTTTATCTGCTATCATCTCTAACTTCGAGGAAGACAAATACCGCCGTGAACTGAAATGCTTGCTGACGAATGGTCTGCGTTTTGCATCATGAAACTTACTCGGTCGAGCGAAAAGATGCTTCTCAGGGAGTTGTTGGGTGCCGTTTTTCCTTGATTTTTAGTTTCACTGGTCGTTGACAAGGCTTTGCTAAGACTATACATGAAGAAGGCAGCTCACGACTTTTCAGCTGGACAAATGGGCTGGACCTCTTAAGGATCTATTCGACGGATGTGAGTCAGCTCATGAAGCTGTAGGCAATGGGGCTAGTATGTTTAGCTATGACGTTTCCGAAGATCCTCCGTCGGAAGGTGAAGTGGCTTTGAAACTCAGTTTGTTAAAACGCAGCAAAGTCTCAGCCCCGGACCCTCATCCTTCTGTTCTTCTCAGAGATGAAAGTATAGGACCTGTCTGAACTGACCCCTTCCCTTCGTTCTGCGTGCGTGTGTGGAATGGTGTCTGGCAGTTGTAGCTTATCAATACTTATTTCCGTCTCCTATAAAAGGGTTGCCGTCACGGTGAGACTGGACCTTGACGTGGTGTGACGGCTTGCGCATCTCTATGACCTTTTGGGCTAAACTGGACAGAGTTACTCATACCAGGCAGGCCAACAGGTAGAGGTCTGACAAACTACAGTCTCCTGGTCC
>QNGE01002278.1:69997-99028 GCA_008508345.1 Paragonimus westermani | reverse complement strand
AAGCTGTCTCGCTGATGACGCCTTACTCTCACTTGCAGCTCGGTTGTGTTGTTTGCAAGGTGTAGGCACCTTGATGCTGAATGTTTGAATAGGGACGTAGTCATTTTCAGTAGTTAGGTCCCTTCCCGTCCCCTTCTTTTTCCTTCTCTCTTTCTATATAGGGTTTGCTGTTTCTTCATGGTTGTGTGGCAGTTAGGCATTAGTGTTAACCACTGATGTATTGCTGTCTATGATGATGTTGATAAAAGGGTTGAGACATCATTTCCAACCACTGGTATATTAGCTAAAATGCTGTCCAAACTGAAAATGAAATGTCCTCTGAAACACAGGGAGAAACAACTGCGATAACGAACATGCTTTCGACTTGGTTACGAGTGCGTCGATCTTCACCTTGTAACGGATGCTGGAGCATCATCAATCTTTTGCTCGGTTAACGTTCCTGGTGATTTTGATTCAAAGATTGCTTTTGATTCGGTTGTCCGATTTGCTCTTCAGGGCTGTCCGCATCGCAGCGGAGTCCTGCTTACGTTTATCAATTTACTGAAGTCGCATGTTCCAGCTAAAGACAGGATTTACATTTTTGAGGAGCCTTCTCTAGATCTCTCTACTTAAATTGGCGTTAAACAAGGGTTTTCGACCTCCTCATCCTTTTCAGTTGCACACTGAAAGTGTTCTGAAACAGGCATTCGGAGATTCTCAAAACCCGAGGTGCATCTTCTGCATTTGGGGTAAGCCGACTGACGTTTAGTACATGGACAGCATTATTTCTGCAGAAGACATTCAGAGGATGCATACAACCTGTCGATATTCGCTCATGCTGTTTCGACCTGCGAGCCTGCACCAAGTAGGCTGATTATGTGAATGATTCGACAGTCCGGCGGCGCGTGTTTTGGGAACTGCAAGTTCGCGACCAATGACCGAGGTGAAACAACTACAGTTTGCTTTGGTCAGGTCATGTATTCCGCGTGCTAGCCGAGTCTGCTTTTCGTGGCTGACAAGAACCGCAAGGTTACCAGGCAGTGTCGCTGTCACTGGTAATATTAGTCCTGATCACCGCACCAGGCCAAGGTTAATGGTTACTGCCTGACACGTTGGGACGTCCTGGGGCTCGGCAATGTGTTGCAATCAGTGGGTAGAGTGTTGACCTTCTTGTTCTCAATCTTCATTGTTTTCGCTTCTTTTCCTTTACATTGTACGCTTGTTAAGCGGCTCCGCGTCGTGTGCACTTCTGCCTGGTTTTGTGCGTGTGACTGACGCTATCTGTCGTTTTTTGCTTGTTATTTCCCGTCCGTTGACCCGATTTAGTTGAGTGATGGCCCATCCGGTCGCCCGTGTTGTCCACAATCAACCCACTGCCCGGCTATCATGCTTAAACTTGAGCTGTCACAGTGACCGGAATTTGAATCTGCGAACGTGAGCCCGGTAGGCCAACGTTGTTACCGTTAAGTACCCTGAGCCTATGTGAAGAAAGGCGTGAAAAACGCCGGTCATGAGTTCTCAATCGACCGAAGGTATCTGGATAAGGTTTAGGTATTTGGTTGTTCGTCAAGTTCGGCGAACAACTTAAAATCGAAACTGACAAACCGAGCTACAAATAACACGACCATTCCCAGCAGTGGATGTTTATTTTAAACTGGAATCCTCTTTGTCATCCTACCATCATGTTAAAAACGTACCCCTGGTTGATGGTCATACAGTCTGCTGAACGGCCTGCCTTCTGTTGTTAGCTCACCTCTTGTCTGTTGATTTTTTAGATCTCTGTTTAGATTGGTCTCCAACTAACGCTGAGTCGGCCCCTCCAGAAGCAGCGGTTGCTATGGAGAAATCACAACTTTTGCAAGTCGCATCTACTGGTCAGCGTGTTTCTTTGTTCGACGAGTGTACTCTGGAACACACATTGGTTTACCTTGATTGTAAGTTTTGCTTGCATATCTCCCGTCGTTATGGAGTGACTCATCACCATTTACTTGTGATCTAACTAGTTCACTGACAGTATGTCAAGGCATAATTTGTACACTCAAAGTTCACTCAACGAGCCTATTCTTAAGAATGCCTTATCGAAGCATGAGTAATCCTATGGACGTCCTCGCACTCCAAGAGAATACGGCTTTTAAAAAGAATATGGGTTCGTAGAAGAACGTTCTGTTTGTGCATGTTGTGTTGTAAAGCGATGTTTTGTGTGACTGACGGTAAAAACATGACATCTCTTTCTCTTTTTTGTGTACTTGCTTTATACCTGTTCTATTCGTCTACATTAGCGTCCGTTGTCCGTTGGAATATGTTTCACTACAAGTCCGCCAATGGGAAGTCAATACTTTCACTCGATTCGGGTGAGTCGTCTTACTTGTGAGTGTCTCGCCTTCATGTTTCACATGTCTGTCCACATGGGCCCTTTGCCCCAAGTTCTCAGCGTGCATTACGCATTTAACCAGGCTTGTTGCTTCTTAACAGCCAGCAGTTTTGGCAAACCTGTCCATTTTTTCACAGGATCTCTTTACCATAGTCAGACCATATGTTCAAGTCGTATAAAGAATCATCTGCCCTAGTCCACTCGTGCGTTTGTTAGGTTGTTGTGTACCTCGAAATTGGCATCATCGGCGGCGAAGGTGTAGGAATAGAAAAGGATGCTCGTATCTCCAAGGCTTGGGCGATATTCACTAATCTAGGACACTTCTGGTGACAAGGAGGCATCCCTGCGAAGCTTAAGTGTCACATATATAAGGCGGCTTTATGAGCTGTGTTACTCTGCGGCTGCAAAATCCCTACGCTCATGGTGGAAGATTCGGATCGTTTTGAGTTACTTGACCGCCAATGTTTGCGTTTGGTCGGTCGCATCGGGTGGCTCCCAGTGGGTAAGCAACGAAGAGATTGGGGAGCGGGTTGTTTCGTTCGGTTTTTAAGTTCACACAGACTCAGGTGGTTAGACTGTATACTAAGCATGCCAGCTAGTCCTGTGTGTCACCGAGTACTTTTTGCCGATTTTGCGGCCGACTGGCATAAGGTGCGAGGTGGACGGATGATGATCTGGCGTGGATGAATGAAGTCGTTCGCCAAGCGGTTGGCCACCGTACGTTGACTTGGTCTCCCAGACTGGGGTTCTCTCGACTCACAGAGTCGGTGACTAGGGACGTTAGATGATATGGTGGCTAATTGGGTTCAGTGGCATGAGTGTTTTTGTTGTTTGGCTGAGTTGTCTATGAAGTAAGTGTGCTTGGTGGTGCTGGGTAGTGAAGTGTGTAAGGAAGCTCTCTTGTTAGTTACGTCTTACTTCTATTCATTGCTCGGCTGTTTATTTGTAAGATGTAGAGACCCTAATGTTGTGTTTGAATGTGAACGTAGTTATTTGTTTTTATCACTTGGGTCTCCTACCATCCTCTCTTCCTTGGCTAAGGCTTGCATTTTTCTTCACAGTTTTATAGCGCGGACAGGAGCTATTAATGAGTTGCTGTCTTTTTCGATGGTGGTTGTTCTGTGTTGTCGTTGTTTTTTGATGGAACGAGGACAATTAATGAGGTTTTGCTGTTAGCTATATAAACTGCCTCGGTCTAATACCAACTCAATGTGTATGAAGATTAAGGATGTGGCTTGCTACTCACGCTAATTCAGTTTCACGTGCCAATTATCCCATATAGGTTTAGGTAATCTCGCAGTATTCACACTACACATGCAGCTTTCACTGTGTATTCAATATGGTAATATCTTAGTCTCCCTGTTCAGTGTTCGTTGCTTAAGTCACGCGTCATTCGCCATTTCATGTTCGAACAAGCGCGTGATGTAGAGTTATCACGCCTAGAGTTTCCCAATACGAAGTGTGTTGGAAGACTTCCATTCTGCTACAGAAATAATAGTGAATGATCGATTTATGTTAATAATTAGTTGGTCACTAGTTCGTCTCCAAAGCATTCAATCTACATGCGTGTAGACTGTTCGGGATGGGGTGGGTGACAGGGATGCCGCAAACCTTTTCCACGTTGTGTCATTGTTTTCCACTCAGTAAATCTCGCCAACCAACTGGCACTTTCAGGCCATTTTGGTGTATTAGCAGTTAGCAAGGCTTCTGCCGATAGGCGGTCTTTGTGGTCACGGAAACTACTTTGTAGCACTATCGGATGGTCGAAGTGAACTTGATTCTTCCTGAAGACCGTATGTGCAGCAATGGGAGAATGGTGTTCTAATTTCCGGATTTTCTGAGCGTCCGTAGGAGACTTGTTATTACACCTTACGTGTTCTTTGGTGCCTACTTCCAGCTGCCGGGCGGGCTGTCCAATGTACGAAGCTTGACAGTTCTTACGTTTAATTCGGTGAACACAATGTGACTGTTCCAAAACTGTTCGTCTGTTCTTCAAGTGGACTAGCTTATTCCTCAACACATTGGTGGTTTTAAATCCCACTCTGATATTGCACTGATTGAGGACCCACCTAACCTCCTCTGATATATTCCTTCTATACGGAATAACGATAGTCAACAGCCAGTCTCTGGGCTCGTTGCTCTTTTTACACGGTAGCTCCTGAACTGGACGAAGTTCCTAGTCACACTAGCCGTTAGCTTTCAGTGTCGAACTTACAGTCGTGTGTTCTTTCAATAACTCGTCCTCGGAACTAGTTACTAACAAGGCCCTGTGAACCAAACTGGGTGCACCTACTTTCTTGGTGCACATAGGGTATTTTGAGCTAAAGGAATGATACCGACTAGAATATGTGTCCTATCTGTGCATGCCTGTGTCTAGGTTGCCATCGGCTCTTCTGCGGATTCTGCAATCTAGAAAACTCAGATCATGGCTCACTGATCCGTGCCCAATCGCAAATTTGATGTGCTGATGAAAGGGATTTGTGCTGTATGAATTTATCAATAGTTTATCTACATATCACCACCAAAATATCATCAAAATACCCTCCACCGAATTCTAGGTGGATCAAGAGTGCTGGGCGTCACATTTTCCTCCAAATCTTGCATGAACAAGTTAGCAACCGTGGGGGAGATGGATGAGCCCGTCGCTACTCCGTTTGTTTGCAGATAGAAGACCCCCTTGAACGTAAAGAAGGTAGGCCGTAAACAATGCTCCGTAGCTTCTGTAAACTTATCAACTGATAAACCTGTTCGTTAAGGTAAACTGGCATCTGCTTCAAGAAGCTGGCGAATCACCTCCGGACTTTCCTCCACTGGAATCCTGGTGAAACAAGATCAAAGCTCACCAGACGTCCATCCGAGCTTAAGCTAAGTTCCTTCAGTTTGGTAGCCAGTTGGGTTGAATTCCGAATAGAGTAGTCTGTACACTGCTCAAGAGGTTCAAGAGTACGATACAACCATTTGGCTAGGGCATATGTTGGGGTTCCTGTGTAGTCGGCAATTGGCCACAGTGCTATCCCAGGTTTATGTATTTTTGGTAAACCGTAAAACCTCGAGGCTAATAGTGTTTCTAGATACAAGGTAAACCTGATTGACTTACCCAGGCTGACTTTCATCTTTCGAAACAAATTTAGACTATGTGATAGTAGAAGCAATGTGCGCGTCTGTCAGAAGTGCATCCGACACCTGCACTGATCCACCGACCCATTGCGTCTGAAATACTTAATGTAGATACCTATTAAATGAGCTATCGTCTCCCTACTTGAGCGTTCATTTAGCTGAAAACATCGCTTTTACACTAGTGAAAGTGTCAGAGTGAGAAAAATCGGCTGTTATCTATAACTAGGCTTACAAAATGTAGGCAAGGTCTTCACATATACCTTGTACCTTTTGCACCATCACTTGTGAATTGCTCCCCGATCTTATTAAATGAGGCTGCCGTATAGTGCGATACACAATAAAACACATCAGTTGTGTTAACGAATTACGGAAGAAAAAACTTGCAATCTTAAATTTTTAGAGGGTACACTCACAACGATGAGCTTTCGAAGCTGCTGAAAATGTGTACATCCAATATCCAATTTATGTTCAACGGCACCTACTACAGACAAATAGATGGAGTTGCAATGGGTAGTCCATTAGGACCCGTGTTAGCTGACATATTCATGGGTCACTTAGAACATTCTATGTCCACTGAAATCCGGAACACGTTGTTTTATAAACGATACGTGGACGATATTTTTGCTGTATTCGACGGCCACTGGCAAGTAACAGCCTTTCATGAGCTGTTAAACAGTTTGCATAACAAACTAACGTTTACTCTTGAAATCGAACAAAATGAGAGGATATCTTTCCTTGACGTTCTTTTGAAAAGGCGCGAGGATGGGTCACTTTCCAGAGGTGTCTACCGCAAATCCACGTGGACAGGACAATATCTACACTTTAAGAGTTTCACACCTATTGCTCAAAAACGTGGCCTCGTTAGGACTTTGTTTCACAGAGTTCGACGTATTGCGACGGATGATGAGCTAGAAAGTGAACTGACGTTACTGCACGAGACTCTTATAGAAAATGGTTATCCCCAAAGGTTTATTGAGAAGTACTCCACTCCACAAACAACGCGGGTTACACCCATTACTGTTCCTCGCAAGCCTGTCTATCTAAATCTTCCTTTTAAAGGTGATAATGTCTCAGCCCTGATCAAACGCCGTTTAGATGCAGCACTCAAGCGCACATACAACGCAGCCCGACTGGTCTACGTGGATGAAACCACCCGTGTTCCAACTACACCTAGAAAAGACGTGGTGCCCCTTTTCGCCCAATCCAATATTGTATACACGTTTGATTGTGTCTGTGGAAGCAGATACGTCGGCAGAACCAGGAGGCACCTCGGCACACGTATCAACGAACACATACCTAAATGGCTTTTGAATTCGGGGGTCGGTTGCGCCGTCAGTGCCATTACAAAACACCTTCTACAGACCGGCCACTCAGTGGACCCTAGAACGGCTTTCAGAGTGTTCTTTAGACCCAAGCTAAAGCAGGCTCTCAATATTGCTGAAGCCGTCGCAATACATCGACTGAATCCCTCTTTATGCGCTCAGAAACAGTTGGTGACTAACCTTTCACTTTGTTGGTAATAATGCAACTGGTACTTTTTACAGTATTTCAGCTCTTTTTTTTTTTTTCTGTAGATTTTTTCTAACCATATCTGACATTCACCACTCAATATGTATGTATCTTTTACCACCCATTTATTGCATCAAAATTATCAATCAGTTGCATTTTACTGCTTCCGCTTTGGTCACCTGACTGACTGTTTCAAATATTTCTAGATTGATTTCGCCTAGCTGCTTGCCCCTTAACTATATAAAGTGTATGTTAATTTCGCAAAAGTAACCGATGAGATGCGAACGAAATGTCATTGCACAAGACATCTTACATGCTACTATTGGCTTTTTTTAAAATTTATCGATGGGAACCATTGTTTCAAACAAATAATACTGGTCTTTGAAACAGAATGGTGCTCATCTTTTCAGCTTTGAGCCATACTGGTGGATGCACTGTCTCAGGCTGCCGTTAGTCTTGATAATCGTCCACCAAGTTGCAGAGTAGTGAGTTTTTTTTTTGCAAAGGGAGCACTATATTCGAGTTTCGTCCTGGTTCGAGCTCGTCAACAGTGCATATCCTTGCCATGGTTGGGACTAGAACTGCGGCCACGCTTTTGTGAAACAACCTTGGCTACAAACGCGCGGTTGACCTCACATCAGGGTTCTAGACCCGGCTGTGGCAGGGAAATGCACTACTGACGAGCCCCCACAAAGGGAAGAGTCGAGTACAGTGCTTCTGTTTGAAGAAGGCTGACTGAAGTGTCCTTAGGAGTGCGACAGCTGCGGCCGGTTGTGAACGATGTTCAGTCTATGTACAACCAAAACCGGCTGCCACTCACTAGTAATAAGTGCGGCTTGATAGTATAGAAAAAAGGGAAAGAAAAACAAACAAAGGAAGACGATGGAGCTGCACGAAAATGAAGGGTCAACATGTTAGCAGACAGGCTCACCATTTGCTGCGACGCTGCCGTGTCAGAGTGTTTTCAGCCAGTGGTGGTAGATGTCGTCTATCAACTTTGCTCAGTAGAACAGTCAAAGCTTTCGTAGCATGTGACCGTATCATTGCATGGCCGCCTTGCCGGTTCTTTGAACCGTTAGCAGCCATACTGAACAATACGCAGTGAAGTAGACGCACCGTCGTCACACAGAGTAAGTTATTCAGCCAGCGAAGACTCCACGGCTGAGTGAGTTGGTCCAGGCCAATTGAACTATTCCCCAAAGTGCTCAGCTCACCTCGCAACGACAGGCTGTAAATTCGTAAGCCATCTTTTTCATACATAGTCTCACTATCACTTAGCCGACGGCCAGTGAAACCACGATTCAGGGAAAACAACATCCATCTGTTCTCTTATGAAAGTACTTTTTCCAACTCTGGCTGGCTCGGTGAAATGAGTCTTCCAGTCACTGTGCACTCTTCGCAAGTTTGCATTTCGGTTCACAGTGGTGTTTGCCATGTTTTGGCTGAAGGGTTATCGGTCGCGGTTTGTTCGGTTAAATCAACGTGATCCAACTCTGTCTCATTTGTAGTGCTGCTTCGGAGAAGACGTGTTCGAAGGAGGTTTGCGTTGTTATTGATATTTTTGTCCATTGTTTTTGATGGGCCTTTCGTATACCCTCCGGTCAATTTTCAGCCATACACTTTGTTTTCGAGAAGATACGCAAACGGTGAAACGAAGTGGGAATGAACAGTAGCACTATCTGAGTCGTGATGGTTACTCCAAAGTGATCGAAAATCATTAATGGGGTGGTTTCACCGACAGCAGACTGCGATATGATCAGTTCGCGTGTAGGGCTATGTTGCGCAGAGAGGTCACCACGTTTTAGATTACCGTCTTTTGTACTGAATCGTTCAACTCAGTACATAGAGTGTGTGGAATGCTCTTGGTTGTAAAAACCGATCATCACTCAGTGGGTCGCGCCCTGAATACCAAATACATCACCTAGCCGCTTTTCTCCGAAGCAAGAGGACCAAGTTGTATGTTCATATCACCTGTGAACATGAGTAATGTCTGAGTGTTTATTTCGTCTTAGAAGATAAAAGAGCATCTTAAAACCCGTTTTTGGCAGCAGTTAACAGGCTCTGTTCTGCCTTAGAGTTCTTTGCAGTCCCCGTTCAGGCATGACCACGAAGTACGGCTTCATCGTCACCGTGGGTCCAAGGGTAGGTTCAAATGGAGGATAGTATCATGCTCGTAAAGGCGCGTTCTGAAGACACGGCACGTATCCAGTTCCAAAGTCTAAAGAGTGCTCACCGAAACAGTTTGCCGAACTATTTGTCGCAGAGTACAGACGATAGAGCGCCAGTGTTTTCCGGCTGTCTTGACTTAAAAAGCGGGAATTAGGGGCAGAGGAAAAAGAAAGTGAGGACGAGTAGAGTGGTTTGTAAAGGCGACACTAATTTCCAAAAAGTGGGTTGACTTGAGAAAACCTAGCCCGATTATCTGATTTAAAATTCTGACGTGAGATAGGGTTTTCTTGAGGAGCCTTACTCGGAGCCGATGACTCAGGCGTTTGATTCATTTAGCAGTGAGTGGCTTGCCTAGCTGGAGGGCGCAATGAATAAGACAGTGTTGTCTGATTCCGATCACTGCTGCATACGATGGGTGTGTCCGATGTTACATTGGGCTTTTGAATGATACCAGGAGTTTCCCGACCATATTCGGTAATACGCTGACGGTCACGGTCAACCGTAGGGTGACCGGAGTGCTATTTGTTTGAGGGTATTTCTTCTAACCCCCTTCTTAACTAGTCGGGAGATAGCAGGGTCGTAACTACAAAAATATCTTGTTATGTGTCCATAGGATCGGGCCTAATTACCGAACTGCCCCTACGCCGTCAGTAGTGCGATATACAGTGGCAAAAAGACGTTCAACAAAGCAAGATTATTATTGTCTAACTCGCACGTTCTCACGCTACGTACGCGTCATGATACTCCACGGAATGTTGGAACATTCACGCCTCCGATTTGGTCATCTACCACAATAAAACTCTATGAGTCCAACTACCTTCCGCCTAGTTGCTCCCTTTTTGCCCGGTTGACATGTTTGTACCTGAAACGACTGATGTCCTAGTCAGCAGAGCCCTACAAATCGATATATTGCACAAGCCGGACCCCCACGTTGAGGTAGAAGGACAGGTCGTGGTTGTCCTACTAAAAGGAGCATGATGTTAAAGTTGTTTTCTACGTTATTTTCTGACTCCTCTTCCACGAGGTCATGTTGAATGCGACAATCGTGTGATGTTTATTTAGTTGATTCAGTCGAAACTCATCGCTTCCCTGGCTCTGTGCGCAAACTATGACTTCACTGCAAATAAGTCATCATGGTCAAACTTCCATGTTTAAACTGTAATGCAGCTTGACGCAAGGTTTCAACGGATACCTAGGTTTGTTAGTTAATGGGTTAATTTTCTTTCACTTTCTGTATTGTTTCGTAATTGTGCTCCATTTACCCCGGTGACACTCAGAATTGAGGACTTAGAGTAACTCTAGTAGTTGTATTTGAGTTCGAACCTCCCGCGTAAGTGATAACGAGAAGACCGACTGTCTGCGGTGAGCAGTCATTGTTCATGGCACAAGAACACGGATATATTGGGTTACACTTGTGTTAGAGCAATCGGAATCTGTTATTGGTTGTCATCAGTAGCGCGGACAGTGTCACAAGGTGTAAGCTGATTGTTCGAGTAGGGGAAGAAGTATTTGACATACAACGGGGGACATATTAATGGAGTTAGTTTTCTAGTCATGATTCATTTTAAGCCACCGTTGGATTAGTCCGCTGTCAAATTGTCCTTTGGATATATGATGACTCAGGTAAGTTTCCACTGCACCTTTGCACAAAAATTCTTGTGGGCCTTCAACTTTTTCACATAAGCGTTGTTTTCATTGGGCCATAAGAAACCTTGTCTGTCAGGTCTAGGCACAGCACAGTACTTCATATTCCATCACTCACTGCTTTCACCGTGGCTTTTTTGTGACGTACTTTCAACCGAATATCGTTATCGAAGTGACTTCTAGAATTGTCATTCTATATAGCTGTACGAGTTTATTGTTTTTCTCCTAAACGTGCTCCGTTGGGCCCAGGTCTTTAACAACCCAAGGAATGTTTCTTATCCCAACAGCTTATTTGAAGTCATTGGCTGTTCTCATTAGATGTGTAGCTACAGTAGAGTGCCATTCTAACAGGAAGATCGCTTTAGCATATCTGTTCCCTAACTCAACTCCTCAAATCCCTCAAGTTATTGGTCATAATTAGATGGTACCACTACAACGAACTATTTTTTTGTTTTACAACTTTTGTATTATCGACGCCCTACTGTTCATCGTCACCTCCATCTAAAAACAGAGTCAACATTGAAATGTGGTTGAGATGTTCTTGTGGAACTTGTTCGATCTGAGTGTGACACAAAAACTAGAACCACTTCACCTCGATAGAACTACCACCATACACTTGTGCTTATAACTGACACTTTAATGTAATCTAGATAATTTTTATCTTGATTGTATTTTAGACTAGTGTAGACGCTGTGAACGAATGTATTATATCTAGTGACTTTTGTTTTCTGCTCATTTAATCGATTACACGACCATCATACGTTGATGAAGGATCATACATCAATTTTATTACTATCCGTACGGTTATTAGTCTTAGACTGCTCGGAGTTAACTGGATTGTGTTTGTTTCTGTCCAAGAGAAGAGCACTGTCCTCTCTGGCAAATGGTCTGAGCCCACAGTGCACATACTGTGGTGTTGGATGTTACGTACGGATGCCGTTGCATCTACCGTTTTTCTCTGCGCCGTTCATATCTGTCCGCATTGCTACTGTTCACCCCATTATCTACTTTCCACCTGTTTTTCTTCACGCCTTTCTCTCCTTGCCGCCAGCTACCGTTTATGTGTCTGCACTGCATTACATTCCCAACAGTCAAACATTGGTTGTCGGATTCAGTTTTGGTGGTTGGCAGCTCTGGTCATTACGAAGCCTGCATTTAGAGTGAGTTGTTTTTCGATCGTCTGTTTCATCGTTGCCGTTCGTACATCCCATGAAACCGATATTGTAAACTTTAATGAGTTTCCCAGTGTCCAGATATGTTTTACCGATATCGGTCATCTGACTACCGATTATCACTCACGTGGTCAAACATTCCAGCCTGTATTATTTTAGATGCTTACTAGTACATTGGGGTAGTTTGACTGTGCCATTCTCTCCATACATGTCTTTGTGGTATAGAAACTGGAAACTTCATCACGTGAGACGTTTTTGGCTAGGGACCTATAGTAAGTAATGCAGTTCCGGTCCATCTAACTAGCACTTACTTTTCCTGCTTCTTCTTCAGTCAGTGTTCCCATTGCTGTGATACTCGGCACTGTGTAGTCGGCCACTTAGGCAAATTTTTAGCCAGCCATAACACAACCACCTTCCTCTACACTACATCTTTTATAGTTTCTTTCACCTCACACGCCTTCCAAAAACCCTCATCGTTTTGTGGGAACAAGTCTTCAAATTCCGATCTCATTTCTCTCCAAAGGAATGTGCTAAAGAGTTTTCAAGACGGTTCTGCAAACTTTTTACCCTATCTCTTCTAGAGAGCAAACTTCTCAAAACATGGAGGACTACACAGTATCATTCATGTTTAAAGCCAGTGATCACAATGAGCCCGCCAATTAATAGCCGACTGCATTGTTGTCGGTTACCTCAACATGGATTTGGAATGGGATTCTTGTGTATTACCAACATACTTGCTGCTTGGAAAGATTCGACTGTCTTACGTGAAGCTTCGTGATTGCGATGTAGCAAATCCTCTACGCCTGTGGGTCACTGACTACCTCCAAGATCGCTGCTTTTATGTAGAGTATTTCCAGGCTAGTATTATGCGTTCAACAGTGTTCCACAAGATTACATACTAGGACCTTTGCTCCATTCTGTTTACGCACAAAATCCTACGGCTTATCAGCTTCTCGTTGTTCTTATGTCATGATGACACTAAACTTTGATGTGCGGTGGCCAGTATGGTTGAACATGACGAGCTACAGAGTAAATTAAACATATTGCACCGCTGGGCCACAAGTTTCTGTCTCTTTTAAAATGGTTGCATGTGAAATGAGACATATCCCTTATTCGAGGCGTGCAAATTATTTTCTTTGAGGCAAAAAACTGTGTTGCTATATGCATGGCCGACTTGAGCATAATTGCCTCAAATGATCTACCAACAGTGAGTCACTAGAAGTGAAAACCACGTCGACGGTTGAGCCAATCACCAGACCGTTTAGGCGGTTTCATTGAAGCTGTTTCACCATGAGGTTTAATTCGCTGGTGCATCCCAATTTTGGGCTAAATGTCGAGGCTTGTCGTCCTTATTTCGTGAGGTACATTTCTGCGTTAATGAGAAGGTACAACGTAGAGTTACAAAACGGTTTGTGGCACCACGTTCCGTATCCTACCTAGGTAGAGTGTACAATGTTTTGCTGTTCTCAATATGCTACCGGCGCATCAGGAGAGACTTGTTTTCATTATCCGGATTCCTCCATCAATCTCGACATTCTCTGAAAAAATGCTTGTACCTAGCAGAAATAATTATCAAGGATAACTCACCAAGACTGTAATACAAAATGAGCCATTTGACATGTAGATAATAATCTTCTGGTGTTCCGGCATGCCCAATGTGAACTATCTTGTCGGAGTCTGTTGTAAATGTGTCGTATGCACATATCCGGGATATCGAACTGAATAATTAATCAACTTGATCGTCAGAATTATTGCACTAGGGAGAGGGTACTATCTACCTCCCAGCTATTGCGATTGTTGTTTGCGTGGCAGATAGTGGTTAGGTTTCTAATCTACTTATTGTTTTCTTGCATTCTTTTTCGCAGTTTTTCTATTGCTGACCCTTTTTAACTCAAACAGTCTTCCGGCCTATATTTTCTTCCCAAACTGTCCAACACGTTCATATGCACACAAACATCCTTAGTCTCCTATGAATCTTATGTTACAAACGGCGTCTGAATGAGTCAGTGCTGTTCAGCCAATCACCATTGAGATTATTTGATTTTAGTCACTGTTGTCTTCCTAACATTACTTGTACACGTGGTAGAAACTATTGTCTTAGAAGCGGATACGTTCTGTACGCTTGTGCATCGGTTGATATCAGTTTATTTTAGAATTTAGCGAATCACAGCTTTTGCTAGATGTCAACCTACCGCGTCATTATGATTTTGGATAGCAGGATGTAAGTTATTGATACTACTGATTGCCCTCCACACATTAGGGTAGCAATGTGGTACCTATGTGATGCTTGTAATGACTGGGTCACGATTGGGCAGCTCAGTACGTGACAGTGCTCTCGTCTATATTCAGATATTCTTCACCAACATGCCTACACTCTGCAACAAGTAATCCAGTGGTAATGAAGACTCGAACACTTTCGTGCGACATGTCTGTTGCTTTTCAGACCTGGGTTAGGACTGGCAACAACATCCAGACGGTTCGTACGTGTGTGCGTTGATGTCAGTATTATTAGTCGTGACGCAGGATCAAAGTCAACAGTACTCTTGTTACCTCCTCGTTATTCCCGTTTGTTTGTTCCTTTCTTTTCCCGCTTGTTTGCTGCATGATCCGATTACGTTACACTACGTTTGTCTTGCCTGTACATATATATGAGCGTTGGAATTGTCGATCACGAGATACTTAGTGAATTATCTCTAATTGTCCATGAGTGATGTTACTTCGCACCTAATGATTAGCGATCATTCACTCAATACCTCGTAGTTGGCGCCGGTGGATTCCAGCGTGAACTCTTTGAGAAATCCTGCCGGAGCAGTCGATCCCCTGGATCACTTAGTGGATTCCATGTGAGACAGTGGGACGGGTGGGTAACAGAATCCAAATGTGAAATTTCCGAGTTCCTGGTGTGGCTTCGTAGATCAGCTGGCAGAGCGCTTACCGCGCTGAGGCATACTGTTTCTGTCGCTGATTCGAATCCAGCTGAAGCTCTCACTTTTCACCGTTGGGTCTCATCTAAAATCATAAATCTGCCACACCACTTATTAGTAATACAATTCTAGACTATCTTCCAAGTCCAAAAACGTCAGAAAAGACGATTGAAAAGATTGACAATCATACGGTACTGTTTGATAAATTAACTGGGGTACACAAATTACCCAGGAGAAAAAATGTTCGAAATGGAGCAACCGAACACGAGTCCGCAACTGACCACCGGTCAGCAGGAAATGAGCCCATTAAAACAGTTGGGTTCAGATAAAGATGAAGGGGTGTCAAACAATACCACGGAAGAATGTTTTACTAGATAATTGGTGAAGGTTATAGGAGGAAAGGAAACAAACATTTTATGTGCAGTCGGCACAAACTTCATCATGAGTGTTTGCTGCACACAGCAAAGTCAAGTAAAGGCAAATTTAAGACCAACATTCTACAAACAAACCAAACATGTCTTAACGAATTCATCGTTCTGCATCATACCAAACGAAAGACGACAAAAGTATCAGACGAGATTCAACAAATCCAACAAGTGACGAGCGTTTGTTTTGATATTTCAAGTTTACGTGAAATCGAGGATGGAAAAGGTGCATTCAGATTACCTGTCTGTCAGTGTGTTCCTCACTCACTTTAGCCGTATTTTTTTGACCAGTGCGGCGTTGTAAGCGTCGAGATGTTAATATATTTGCTGAATACGTTGGAAAGAATGCTGACTCAAGGAATGTCTGCTCACAGCCCACTTTGGCTGATGTGATCACCTTGGTATCCTTCAGTTGTGTGTGGCCCCGTGTCCTACGCTTGCGCAGTGTCTTCGATGGTGTAATTGGTAGCCTACCTGCACAATACCAATTGGTATTCATGCGGATGTGTTTTCAACTCTCAGTTTCATCTGTGCAGACTTGACTAAAGTATAGTGTCTGCTTCATCTTCGCACTCATTTGCATCGACTGAACCTGGCAATGACTGTTTCAAGTACTGTTTTTTGACTTTTTAATTAATAAATTTCCAGATTTGCTGTTAACATGCTCCTCTGTATGTGACCTTTAGTGGCTGATTCTGCTTGGTTTGCGGGGACACTGTTTTGGTACTTATTAACTTTTTGCTGTTTAATAAGCCTCCGTTGGACATGGCGACGTGGCGTTAAGCAGCCAATTTTGATAGTCTTCCGTGATTCCACTTTTAATCGGCGACATTCGTTTGTTTACCTCTGTATTACACAAATCATATTAATCAGAGTTATGCTTTTGGCTCAATTATCTCGCTGGATGAACTTGTTGCCTCATACCACTGCATTTCGAGCGATAACGTCGTTGCTGTACCACTTACTCCATTGATGTATCTGACATTACCATATGTGCGCGTTTAGGTTTTCCCTTCGCCACTTGTCGATCATGACTCCAGTTACCTGCGTAGCGTTTCAAGAACCGTCAGACGATCCACGCTATTGTTGCTATTTGTGGATTGGTTGGCAATCCAAATCCGCCCCTGAAGATGCATCCTCTTTTGGCTCCGCTCCGTTTGGTCATGTGACCAGTCAGTAAGTACTCGTCCGTTCTGTTGACACGTTTTCATGTTTTTTTCTGATAAAACGAGTGTAACATAACTATTCCTACTTTGTTGGATAGAACGAAACACGAGGGTCATCTGTTTTCAGCTGGTAATCACAAAACCAATATGATCGTAAGATTGGTACAGATTGAACTGAACTACCTAGCCCGTCAGGACGGCAGTCGCAACTGTAATGTCACTTTTCTAACACCGTTACTAACTCACTTCGATGGAATGGTTGCCCAATCACGTTAATTACACCACCATGGACACCACACCAACTGAGGTTTTCATTTCTAGTGTTTGAAAAGACTCCTGTGTAAAGTAGACAGTGGGCAGGTGTGCCAACTTTACAACAGTGAGTAGACAGAATGACTAACGCTTCACCCTCAATAAGCCGGTTCGCTGCTAAATCCGTGCCACGTGTTCATGAGTAATCAGCTCACGCGTTTTCGTTCAGTGACCCCTGTTTTGCAACGAAATATATCGATTTGACTACTTGGTGTGTGTTTAACTGGGTTACTGTACATCCCCTAGCTTGGGTTGGAACCAAAGTGACATAGACAATCACTAGTACAATCGTGTCGTACCGTGCCGTCATCGGGTTCCAGGCACTCGCAAGTTGAAAGCTAACAGGTTGTTTAACCCACTGCTTTTTTGACACATCAGTTTGTTTATGGAGCGCAATTTCTTTTGTTTCGAGTTGCTTACAGATACGCAACAGTTGACCGATCGTAAACAAGGGTGTGGAATAATACCCGTCTACTTTGTACTTCAATTTATGTATCAAAAAATTGCCTTACTTCCAAAGACCTGTTGCGTTCGACCCTCGTTGTCTCTATTAGTTCATGTACCTCGGTGAGCTACGTATCAGATCACAGGTGCGCATTTCCCAAACTCACACGGCTGGCGGCATCCGATTCGGATTAGCCTGTCACAGTGACCGAAGCCAAAGAACGCCTGCGCTTAACCATCACCGCAATTGGCTTGCGTCGCACCACCTGCGGTTCTACCCACACACCACATATCCAGTGTAAACCGGAAGGAATAAGACCGGTAGGTGTGCAAGTGGGACCTTTGTGTCCATCCTGCCAATGCTGGTTAGCCAGTTGATTGGCTAACAGGGAAAGGAAACTCTTATCTCTCGGAAAGTAAACAGAGAGAGACTGTGATGACTGTAATCCAAACTAAGAAGAAAGATTCGTGAAGTATAATACAAGGAACATTGCAGTATGGAAGTGTAGGTTAGTGCGTCCCAGAGAAGATAGGGATGAAAAACAAAATTCACATGGAACTACGAAAAGTCAGACAGACCAACACCAACACTATACTAACAAAGCTGAAGAAATGAATGGGTAGAAGATTGCAGACACTCAGATTTCTGAAAAGAGGAGAGGACTAATTGTCAACGATCAGGCTGTCGGTCGATACAGTCGTTAACAGGAGTAGAATGGATACGCTTATATGATCTACCTGACCTGAGCCTAACGTAACTCGTCGTCTCTTTGCCGACGGTTCAGTATGAGTACGTTGGTGACCTGTTAGCCCCAAACGGCCAGCGCATTCGCAGTCGCACACATCGCAACGCTATATGGTCACGTCACCGCGACCTTTGGCACTGATGGTTCCCTTGCGTACCGCACACTTTCGTTCTCGGTCACGCAACAACTGCTCGATGAACTTTCGGACGCCCATCCGGTTCAACGACAAGTCTTCCCAACACCTAAAACCAATGTTACAACGTGAACCACTTACCTGCACAACATCCTGGTACCTCCGCTTCTGACTACCAGGGTTTCGCTTACCCGCTTTCACTTATCCGCACAGTAACTGCTTCGGGATACGGTCATCGCCCATCCGACGGACGTGACCGAGCCAACGGAGCTGGTTCAGCATCAACATGGCTTCCATCCCGTCCATGTCCGCTCGCCGCATTACCTCAGTGTTCGGAATCATGTCCGACCACCGAATACCCAAGATGCGCCTCAGACACTGAACATGGAAACGGCTCAAATAGCTCACGTTCCGCTGATACAGTGTCCACGTCTCACTGCCGTACAGCAGGATAGACAGCACCATTGAGCGGTAGACACACAACTTCGTGGCCATCTTCAGGCTGTGATTCTTCCAGACACGCCTTTCAAGACGTCCGAAAGCAGCGCTAGCCTTTGCCACACGCGCTCTCAACTCGCGGTCCACGGACAGATCTGTCGACAAGTTGCTACCCAAGTAGCAAAAATCCCCGCAGCCATTCACAGTGTCTCCAGCGATGCGAATTTCGGGTGGAGGTACACAAGCAGCACCTCCACCAGGAGAAGGCTGAAAAAACGAATACGTCTTACCTGTGTTGATGTCCAACCCGAACTTCGATGCTGCCGAAGCGAATGCTGTAGCTAGACGTTGCAGCTCTTCTTCGCTGTGCGCTAGCAAGGCGCTGTCATCGGCGAACAGAAGCATCCGCATCCTTGAGGTCTGCAGCCGGGTTGAGGCGCCAAATCGTCGGATATTCAACAGACGCCCGTCCGTCCGGTACTCCACCTCGACACCATCCTCTCCAGAGTTCTGAAAAGCAACTGTTACCATCGCAGTCAAATATAAACTAAATAGGGCTGGGGCTAGAACACAACCCTGCTTCACGCCAGTGACGATGTCGAAATCATCAGAGGTCGATCCACACGATTGCACCTTCGCCTTCATGCCCGCATGCAACAATCTAACCATATTGACGAACTTACCTGGACATCCAAACTTACCAAGCACCGTCCACAGCGCCTCGCGGTTCACGGAATCGAACGCTTTGGTGAAGTCCACGAACAGGGCATACAAGGGCTGATTCCGTTCTCGGCACTTCTCCTGAAGCTGTCGAGCAGCAAACACCAGGTCGATTGTACTCCGACTCGACCGAAATCCACACTGCTCCTCGGGAACATTCATCTCCAGAACGGACGCATTCAGTCGGTTCAGGAGGATTCTGGCAAGCACCTTGCCTGCACAGCTCAAGAGGCTGATACCTCGGTAGCTGTCGGTGCATTGCTTGCTACCCTTCCCTTTGAACAAGGGTACGATGAGGGCATCCTTGAAGTCTTGCGGCATCACCTCGTGCTCCCAGATGGAGTGAACCAGCTGGAGCAGAGCGCGTTCCAACGCCGGACCGCCATTCTTCAGGATCTCACCTGGCAGCCCATCCTCGCCTGCAGCCTTCCCGTTGCGCAGTTGACCAATCGCCCTCTGCAACTCCAGCAAGTCGGGGGCGAGAGCAAGCGAAGATTTGACGTCCTGTTGCGGCAGACTGTTAACAGTCGCCCAATCAATTGTAGTAGGGCGGTTTAACAGGCTGCCGAAGTGTTTGCGCCATATTCCCATGATGTCTTCCGGCTGGCTGCAAGAACAACCGGTGTCCACGTCTACCAGTGCTTTAGTAGACTGGATAGACGGACCGAAGATCGCCTTAAGCGAATCGTAAAACTCCTTGTGTTGCCGACGATCTGCGAAGCCCTGCATGCGCTCGCCCTGTTTCCTCCACCAGTTGTCCTTAATTCCGCGAACACGCTCAGCCAGTTGACGGCGGATATTCCGGAACCTAGTCTTCTTCGCTCCATTGCCAGGGTCCATTGTGCATGTGGCGAACGCGGCATTCTTCTCTCGTACCAAGTTGGAGATAGCCACGTTGTTGTCATCGAACCAATCCGGGCGTTTCTTGCGCTCCACACCGATCGTCTCGGTGGCTGCTACCATAATCTGTTTCTTCAGTTGTTGCCACATACCCTCGGGGGTAGTGGGTACAGGAGCATTGTGCAGGCGAGCGACGACTGCACGTTGAAAGGCAGCCTTCGTCTCGAAGTTCTCCAACCTTCTGATATCCAGCTTCTGCCGTTGTCCAAAAGATCTACAATAAACGGACTTGCGTACATGGATAAACAATTTGGTCCTGACCAGCCTATGATCTGTGCTACATTCAGCCCCGCGCATCACTCGCGTGATGCGCACTTCACGAATGTCGCGCTGCCGCACAATCACGTAGTCAAGTAGGTGGTGGTGACCGCTTCGTGGATGAGTCCACGTCGTGATGTCGCTCGCATCCAGCTGGAATCGGGTGTTCGTGATAGCCAGCTCGTGAGTAGCACACAGGTGCAGCAGACGATCACCGTTCTCGTTGACTGAACCAATGCCGTAGGGTCCGAGGACTCCTGGCCAAGCTACCGAGTCGCGACCAACTCTAGCGTTCAAGTCACCCATAACAAACAGTCGGTCATTCAGACCGGATTGTGGCGGACAGCTGATCATAGAACCGGTCCTTTGTATCACCCGTGTGACACATAGTTGGACCACAAACTAACAAATGTAGCAGACTTACCTCGACCGAGTCGCAGGCGCATCGACAGCATTCGAGGGCTGATGCCGTGCGGTTCGCCTATCATCAAACCATTGATACGATCAGCGACCGCAAAACAGACACCATGCTCCCGTTTATCCTGCGTGACGGCCAGAACTCACACACACACACACACGTGGTTTGTGCTGGCTGGACCACCTATTCCGTTGGCTGTTTGTGTGTTTATCACACCGGAGAGCATTCATCGCTTGGAAAAAAACACATTATGATCACTGATAGGTAACGTTAGCAGATACAGCTTACTAGATGAAACTTTTCATGATTACAGATTATTTATTTTAACCACATTCGCATAAGATGATTTTCTGCCCTTCTGATATTTTTTTGGATGGGGATTCGGTACATTTTCTTAATCACAGTGGCTCGCGTTACAGCAACATTTGTTCAAGCTCAATACAGTGTATGTATAATTGCATATGCGTAGACATATCTACGTTGGTTATCCGGTAGTTTCACCATTTTCCCTTTTGTAGTGCGCATGCAAAACTATACCATCTTACCTACCTCCATCGCTACGAAGAGCCCAACAATGCATCTGGTGACTCAACATATCGATATCAAGTGAGTGTGTTGTCTGTAACTCGCTGCCGTGTGTTCGGGGTTTTTCGAACATATAAGTCCAGCTGGATTTTATACATCGTGAACGTGGTTGAGTAACCAGCTTACTACTGATGATTATGCTATCAAACGTGCACAGTTTTGATTATTTGGCATCGCTTCTAACATCGATACAATACTTACCGACGTCTCGATCGTGCTTCCTGTTCTCCACCTACAAGAGGTATCAGATGATCATGTTCCTTCTCGTATCATTATTTCCTAGTTGATTTCCTTTGAATGACTGAAATTTTGTTGCGTCTCTAACCACGGAGCGTTGGTTTGTGATTCGTTTTTAGTTCAAGCTTTCGCAGCATGAACAATCGAAGTACGCCAGATTAGAACCCGTAATCTTTGGTGTGATAGTCGGTCCGTATATTTGGACAAGCTTTGTGAACTATGATGAAGGTATGTGGTCTGCGAACTACTTGACAAACAGGTTGAACTTTATGAGCCCTTTTAGGTAAACGGTTCCGAAACGTTTTCAGCATATCCACCCCTTAGCTTGTTAATCTGGACGCCATCGTCTCCTTCGTTCGGTGCGCATCACGTGAGCAAACAAAATCTAACAAATTATTTGGTACCATTCATTGTAGTACTACCTCAAAGATCATTGCGATAGATGTGCCAGCCTCAATGATATCTTTTTCTCAACACCAGACCGAAAGTCTCCCTGCAGCAACCTTCGATAGTATTATGGTTGAAACACTTCTCTATCGGAACCGAAAACACTTAGAGGACCTTCGCTCTTATTGGTCATATTTGAGGTTTCTCATTGCCCTTTCCATGAGTGACACAAGGTTGTTTTGATACCGGTTACTAATCCGCTATTGTTTGTAGCCCCATGCTGTACAGTTTGTTATTTCAATTTTCTTCCCCAAAGGAGCTTGTGGGTCTCTCGGAACGACTTTCCGTTCCACTTGCTTTATCGGATCCAAACAGTGGCCCGTTGTTGGATCAGCTTCTCTCCATTGAACCCGTTCGCGCAGTGCAACCAAGTCAACTATACACCAATCATCTGGCCACGTTAATCTGGCGTCTGGGTCCCGAGCTGATTCGGGTTGGCCTGTTCGATTTGGATCGTTGGTATCATGCACAGTTGCCAACGTGTATTCGGTGAGCAGAAGCATATAACGTTGGGCTGCATGTGTACAGTTTTAGTTAACGAATATCCAAATCTGTGTTTTGTTTGTGATACAACGATACTACAGTTTGCTCTCCTAAACCGAATTGTTGTGACTTCTGGGCTCTGTTTGATACCTTAGAAAGCGCTCACGTACTTAGTGAATTTTCTCAGGTTCTGCTAGACCTAACTTCCCCAGCCTTCCATTGGAAGGATGAGGAAGTTGAGTCGTGAACGAGGGTCGACGCTAGTGTTACCGTTACACCGATCTAGTCGGATGTCTAACCACCGTTTCGACAGATTGACCCACATAGTCCATTTGCCATACTATGCTGGTCAAACGGTGTTAAACTGCGTCAAATGCATTCTTCTTTCTCATTTGTCCTGTTACACTTGCGTAAACTACTTCATGTTCGTGTGGCTAAAGGACTGGGTTCAGCTGTATCTGGTCTAGACTAGAGTAAATGTCTTCCTGGCAATCTCTGAAGTTTCAATACACTTGAGTTTCAGTCACGACTTTCTACAATTCTGAATACACGTGCGAATTTGTTCAACTCGACGAAGTTTGAAATGTTGCGAAATTATGAGGTATATTTGCTACTCTCACCGAAAGCAATACCAAATTTCTGGATGGTTCAGACTCTGTCTTACGCTTCTCATAATAAGGTTGAAAACAGATCACATTGGTCCCAGAAATAAGACAATTGAGCTTGTTCAATATTCGGATTGGTTAATGTCCACAGTACCCGTATCAAAACCCGGTAATACACTGAAAAGTTACAGTGACTATGAAATGACGGTCAATCGAGCGTTACAATTAGATTGTCTCCCTACGAAAGATTGAGGACATACACATATTCCTTCCCCGGCACCAAATTGTCGTTTGTCACTCAGACCGAATGTTTGTTGTAACAATAAGCACAAATCAGGTACTGAGCAGTCAGTCCGACGTTAGGCAGTACATACTATGTAAACAAAAGACTTGTATACGATTAGTTTTCGAGATCGGTGAGCTGGTCCGTTCAAACAGTTATCGATGGGTCCGCATACGATACAAACAATCGATCATGCATAACAAAGAGACGTATCAGAGTTGCATTGGATCGGGAGTGTACAAGTGGTCCGGTGCAAGTCAAATGTGGGAACGTTTGTATGCAGACCTTTTTTTGACTTCAGTCATTATGATGTCGCCAGTTATGTCCATTTGTTTCACTTACTCGTTTATGATACGTCTTTGAATTTCCATCCACAAGCGAACCACTTCACTGGTGAACTGGAGTACTGTACCTTTTACTCGGCTGCTGTCCGAGCAGATGGCTTTGAGGCATTCAAACGAGAAACCTTACCAGTTGCGCTAATATCTCTAACGAATTTTGTCCAACGTATCTGTGCCCTGATGCACTTGATGTAATACTTGGTGTCGTTCTTTCTCAGGCTCATCAAATTGAAAGAAGGGACTACTGTTCATACAGTACTAAAGGTACCATGTACAACGCGAAATTCTGCCAGAGAGGACGAAGCGCTGGTGTGCATTTGAGCTTGTAAAACATAGCAGTTATACTCGCCCGGAGGTTCAGTCGCGCTCTGTCCACGGACTGTACAATTCTTACTACACTTCTGAGTCTTGCTACTGAAAGCTTTCGTTCACTTCGCTTCGATGTTTGGTAGACGCAGCTGTTGACTTGTATCATTAAAGTTACGTCTAGACCGGATTGTTAAATCGAATGACCAATAGATTTTCTCAAAAAGGCCAAACGAAGTTGACGCAGAACGAATACGTGTGAGTTTCACTCCGAAATAGGATCAGCCAGCTGCGATTAATCGAGCTTAACTCGTTCAAGATAACCGAACTGATCTTATTTCACAATTGTCACACGGTTCTACACAAGGTATGACACCTTTTGAGTTCATTCCATACCGTTCAGTTCGGTTGTCGCTGAGCCCCTGATACATGGTTCCGCTTTTTGTTTCCCCCCACATCTGCTAATAAATATCGTCGTGTTCGTGTGGATCACCCTGCCACCATATGTACCAAAAGCAACGCTAAACAATATTCTTGTGTTCCGAAGTTTCTCCAGTGCTTTGAAAATTTTGTTCACGAACGTTAACTGTGTCGGTTAACGGATGACTTTTTCATCTCGTCCGGGTTCCTATATGACCCATTGTACACCCAACATGGTCCACGACAACAATTGTCTAATGTACATCAAAGAACCGTTTATATCAGTCCCTCCGAACCAGGGAGCTTTGTGTTTTCCGCTTGTATTCGCACCAGCTGACCCCAGGCGCACACACGCTACATGCCAACTTCAACCTGTGTGACATTGTGGCTCAAACTCACATTCAGTCGTAGTGAATTTTGTGAGAAGATCGTCACCGTTATCGACCCTTAATTTACGTGTTTAGAGTCTGCAAACTTTCTTCGTGTGAATACATTCTAATATAGTGTAAACGGCCTGGTGGAAAGTGTAAATTGTTCGCTTGACGAAGACACTCAGGAGCATAGACTCGATGGATATGCATGGGAGGATGCCGTTGTTCAAATCTAACCTGCTTGTCGAACGTACGAATATAGGGCGACAGCTGTCACTTGCGTTGAAATGACGTTAGGCAGACCGTTACATGGGAGGTTTGTCGTTGCTACTTATCCCTCTCTCTGGTGTGCTCTTGTTCTGTAACATCATGTTTCTTTCAGCTTATCAGCCCTGGTATTGAAAGCACGCAGGTACCTCTGAGTTCGGAGCTCACTTGCCACTCGAAGCCATATGTGCTGAAACGGTTCTCGGGAGTTCTCACTCCCACTGAACAGACTGCTACAGAACGGCTAACGATTGAACGATCGTGAACTCTATCTGGGTCACAACCCGGTCACGTCGATAGGACAGTCGGCAGTATACGATATGGAGCTGGCGTGCAAGTAGTATTACAACCAACTCCATCGGACCATACAAGGCCGCAAGTTCTTTGGTCTGCGTCAGGTGGCTTGAGTCGACTTGTGTCCTAGGGGGAATTTTAAAACAGTTATATTCCTCCAGTAGTTTAAATCGAGAATATGTTTCAACTGGAAATGGTGCTGTCTTCTGAAATTTCGTGCTTACTAGGTATGCCTGCTTATCTGTATGTCTCCATCTTCGTTACCTAAACTGTTTTTCATCGGTCTTTTATCTCACGCGATTTGACTTCTTTTTATGGTGGCTCTTGCGGTTACACGTGTATGTTGTTTGCCTTACAGTGCGGTACCCCGGTTACTTACCTTGTTTCCAGTGCACCGTCCTCTTGAGTCTGTTGGCTGGATACTTTCCAGCTGTTCCAGACCTAAACATGATTTCCAACTTGCGTCCACAGGGTTGGTATGTTTCACTGAGCTGTCTGCAGCTTTATTTCTATATCTGTTCGACAGTGCCCATATATTCCATGTTATCGAACTTCTTGCCGATGTTTGGTCTGATCAGACTGATTTGTGTAGGCTTTTTTGCGCAATCTGATGTGCGCACTCAGTGGGCTCTGGGTGTCTGAAAACGTCAGCAGTCCAAACATCATTTCGGCTCTTACTGACTGTGTTGTCTTACTGCGTATTCGATCTGATCTTTGCGAATCTTCTCCAAGACCTCCACCACCCACCCTGTTCTTTTTTCGTCGTTTAGAACTCTTGTGACTGTTCAATCTCGGCACAGTGAATTCCTGATTGCTTGAGAGAAACCTGTACTTCACCATTTGTCTGAATACTCGTTTCACAACTTGGTCTGATTTAACTGGGTTGACTACTTCATCCTCTATCCTTTCCGCTTCATATCTTCCAGTTATCATTCATCTTGACGGTTTCAAAACCCTTTCTCTCTATACCATAACTATCAATACAACCGAGTTCGACGTCACTTTAGCACTTCTGACAATTCTTTTCGGTGAATTCGAATGAGTACATTTCCTGCTAAGGCAGTCGATCAGGTATGATTCCTACTCTCAGATACCTCATTATATGAGGGTTAACCGGTGTTGCAGTTATATCGACTTTTCATAATTCACTCACTCACTGTGTTCAACAGTTCAACGATCTTGTTGCCTCACTTTCTTTTTTTCATCTTGCACATTCCAGATCGGATAACTCATTTTTTGCGGTCTTTGATGCTTCGCTGCCCCGAGAAAATATCAAGACTCTGGTATGTTTGGTACCTCACCAGATCGACTGTCTGGGTAGTGTTGAGCCTGACATCGATATCGCGCCCTGTCACCCTCTGTCCAGTTTTCATTCAACTACTCACACCTGGGGCCGTCTACGATTGTCATGTTTCTGTTCTAGCTTTTCCTTGCGATAATGCAATGTTTTAATTTCTGTACACCGTTAGGCTATCCTAATAGTTTTACAGACCGAGTACGATACGACCACGAGTTTAAATGGTTGAGAAACCCCTCTGTGTGGTGACAACAAATTCAGACGTAGATATCATCCAATTTGTATTTTTCAGCTGTATTTATATACAGAAAATCTTAATGAGAAAGTAAGCTTGGTGGTCTATGACGTTTAGTCCGCGTTGACCATTTGTGTAAGCAGCGTGTTACCTTCGCTTCGCTACACTTTTGTTTGCGTGCTCAAGCTGAATGCACACTTGTAGTTCGTTATTGTTGATGTTGTTTACATGAACTCTCATGGATTTAAGCGATACGTCCAGTCGTTGCTTCCTGTCTAACCTCGCCTATGATGCCCGCTAATTTGTCTTCCTCAACACAGTTCGATATGTGCGGAGCATGCTGATCGACAAGCACGAAAGCATCTGACGATCAGTTGAAATGCAGGTGACTGATTGGTTGGCTATTTCTTTGGGTGTACACTGTGCACATTTGATTACGGCCTTTGCATCCACGTTGACTGCTCAGCAAGCCCGTTCCGAACAAGGTACTCAATTTGACCTTTGTTCTTATTAGACCTCACAACTAGTGCATATCCCCATTATGACTGGCATTTAAACCCCGATTCACATTCTTATGGGCGACTTTGTTGGTGCCGCTTCGCTGTTCTCACCATTTTACCCGGGTAAGTTGAATGAACGACTCAATTTTGACAGCAGCCTTCCTACTTCATAGGGTCGTGTTGGTTCGGTCAATGATTGGGTCTCTATCCGGTCAATTGCAAAAGTGGATAGCTCCTTCATGATTATATCACTAACAGCGAACCAATTTGACATTGCTATATACGAGAACATAAGTTTGTCTGGTCTTGCACAGTGTTCAGGATGTGCCGTTCAATCAGCTGATTTCGTGAGAGGCGTGGTAGCTAGTGTAACACTTGATTAATCAGAAGACCGCCGATATTCATCGATGGTAGTGAGGAGCGAAAATTATATATTGTCTGCTAGGTGTTTTTAACTGCCCCTGTATGTATCTCATTTGTGCGAGCTGAGCGCTGAAAATAGGCCTCCTTATCTCTGGTTACCAGCAATGCATGGTGTATGCACTACCCATTTAGCTATCCTACCGTTTGAACACAATAAGGGGTCGATACTGGTGTTGCCCACTCGCTACGCATTACATGTAGTCAATTCGATCACATTCTTAGTTGTTTGACTTGCATCTTTTTTTATCGTTTCTGAGCACGGCAGTTGGGTTTAGAGTGAACCGACAGACTCACATTATACGCGTAATACCCAAAAATTAATTTCATCTGCCGCCTGATACTTAGTCCCACCCGGTGCATTTGGTTCAAAACCCTAACCCACAAAGCAGCTGGGCGAAGCACGGAGTTTACAGTCCTGTTGGGGGCTGCCCACCGATAGTACTGTTCATAAATCCTTCTGACGAGGTCTATCAATCCAGGATGCCAAATGCACCCTACACGAGGTTGTGCCGAAAATAGTCTGATAGTTAGATGATTCACCTAGGATAGCTTATTCTGTATGGTACGTGACAAGCCAAGATGTTCCTGACCAACAGGGCTGTTGCAACGCCTCCTCCTTGTTGCGGTGGACCGGTGTCCAAGTTGGTTCGCACATTGTTCAAGGTTCCCGATGCACCTTCGTACTTGTAATCATCGAATGCCACAGTGATTCGTACGCCTTCCGCGGAATTTTTCCACGACTGATTGAGACCGAAAATGTATGTGCATCAGATGCACGGCGCGCTGTCCGGGAACATACATACTCCCGTTGAAAGCATTTGTAATCTTTACGTGGTGAAGCAACAAAGGCCCTGTAACAGTACTGTCAAGGAGATGATAACCGTGAATTCATCACACCGATTGTACCTTCCATTGTCCGCAACCGCTTATTTACCGAGAGAACCTCACCTATTTCGTAGTTAACACCCTGGCGTGGAAGACTGCTCCGTAACGCAAGGATGCGATCGGTGGCGCTGAGCTAATCAATACATCAGTGGTTCACACTAATGCTTAACTGCCACACAACCATGAAGAAACAGCAAACCCTATATA
>QNGE01002278.1:48966-67157 GCA_008508345.1 Paragonimus westermani | reverse complement strand
TATATATATATATATATATATATATATATATATATAGGCTGGGATGGTTTGTGTTACGGATGCCATATTATCCAACTTCATGTCGCAGTTTTACGTTTCCACTGAAGCTTCTGTTCTCTTGAGATTTGCGGCTTCTGTACCAATGCCCCACCTATATCATCATGTATATTTCAAATCAGCTTATGATTCATAATGTGAGAGCCTGAGAATATAAACTGTCATTTTTGTCTTATCAGAACACCGGTAGATCATCCAATGACGGCGAAGTGTACTATTATAAGTCACCCAAATCGAGTTTGTGTCCCATGGTAATGTGTGCTGCTGAACGTCATATGTAGACAAATTATTGGCGGCTTCATCATATAAATACTGGCAGTCGGCTGCTCGGTTCCACAAATTTGAGTCCAGTGGTCACGTTTATAACGATGTGCTCTGATTCATTACGTATCTCGCACATCGACGTTTAATGGTCCTTTCTTTTCTTCACATGTATCTAGAACGGACACTTGATCAGTTCCAGTTTGACTTCTTTTTGGAGTCGTATAGCTTCACGAGATCGTCAATTCGCTGCTCTGTATGAAGTTAGCGACCCAGAAAATGTTCACACCCGCATCAGCCATCACTCACTCTACAGTGCCTCCGTCTCTAATCCAGTCCCGGAAGTTTGCCTTCGCCCTTCGGCGCTGTCATTTGAATTCTTTCTGGGTTGGGCTCCAACCGATGAGCATCGGTCCGATCTAGGTGGCATCGTACTGCTTAGGTTTGCTTCCCGTCAGGAGGCTTGTCTACTTTCACTGTCCAACTACTACACCTTGACAGACGATAAGAAAGGCAATAATGTCAGCAAATCGAGCACTGTGTCCTCACGGCGTTTTGATATTACAGATTGGTTATCGGAGGCTTGGGTGACGGGATTGTTGGAATCTCCTGGTCTTGATCTGTTAGACGAAGAAGATTTGGAACGATTGCTCCAGTTCGCTCAGGACACTGCGAATCTTCGTTCCAAACAAAGTACTGGCGAACAAGAAGCCGAATGCGTCGGGTTTCGACTGGCGTTTGGTGAGGATTTGGACGCGACGGTAATACACGAACTGGACGACCTGTTGCCAGACTTGGTAGAGTCGGAAATGTCCGATTTAACTCGTCCCAGTAAACGCATGAAAACTCTGTCTTCACACTCAGATGCTAACACAGACAAGTTGAAGCCTCGCTTGTCGCGCGTTGTTCTTAATCCAGCTTGGGTGCTGTTGGCCAACTGTTTGCTTGAACACAGTCACCTGCCAGCACTTAAAGTGAGTTTATTCTCCACGTTACTCCATTCTAGTTATCTATACATCCCCGACTCGGTCCACATGAATCGCTGTCCTTCCTTTTGTCGCACATAGTGTTTGGACCAAATCGCTCACGGCGCCGGCGCCAGTTCTCCGTGCAACCCTGAATTTCTTTGTATTTGGCTTTGGCTTCGTTTCCGTCGCCTCAAATACCGCTTCGACCGTCTCACAAGTCCGTTGTTTGACGCAACCGCCGTTCAATCTACCGGTTCATTTTCTGTATCCACCCATGTAGATGCACAAGAATTGGGTGCCCTTTTATATCAAGTATGTAATTATGTGCATCTCTTGGAAAGACGATTACTTAATATTCCGGGCTACTGTATACATACGGGTTTATCGGCTTTTTACCGTAAGCTTTTGTTGGCCAAAGTAGGGTTTGAAAGTTCATGTTGACTAATTGTCTTGTTATCAGTCGTAAGCACTCTAGGCCGAGAACGATTTGCTGTTCAGAACCTCAATGCGTAGTCCGCAATCAATTACTCGTTTGCCTTTGAAAGCCGCTCTCTTCGTGCATTGCTTAGGCATCCCTCCCTGATTATTATGCTCTGAAGGCCGCCAAACTGTGACAGATTTAGTAACTGCGGTAAGTACGAAATCTGTGACCACACGTTTATATCTAAATGCTATCCGATGTGGTGACTAATTTACCGGGATCCGCGTTGGAACGTATCATCTTCAAATAACATCCCGTGGTTTCATTTTCCTTCGTGTTTGTCCCTTTTCAGCAGCATATCTAAACATAGTTTATCAGTTGCGGCACGAGTGCATTGCTCAGTTGTCATCTGCTGTGGTGCATCTATTTGTGCGGTCGAACCGTACATTACCGTATGGGGCCGTCGACATCACACTGGCTCTTTTGTAGAACAAGCGGTTTGTGTCACAGTACAGATGAAGGCTTCGGTATGCCTATGATGTTTTGCGGACAGTTGGTCACAAATCAGGTAGTAGACAGCTGTTTCGACTTCGTTGCATCTGGTTACCGGGGTCTGGAACCTGCGATCCTTTAATAAGTGTTAGAATGGTGGACCACCACACCCGAATATTCATCTATTGCTCTATGGGGTCGCGATCTCTGGAATTGCGGCAGAATACGTGAACTACATTCCTCATTCGATTCACTTACTTATTCCACAGGCTGGAGTCAATCGGCTTGTTATGTTTGTCTCACAAACTGAAAAAGTTCTGCTATTGTCCCAGAAGGGGACATCAAGTGGAATTAACCGTCCAATAACTTGATTTCCGGCCTGGAGTTGTGTTTACTTTACCGTACTGTGAACATGTCCATGCAGGTGACGGTCGTTTTCATTATCTGTTCACGTTGTTGGTTCCGATAGTGTGTAGTCTGTCCATCAACAACTGTTAAATTTTTGCGCATGCACCTGATGGTACATTCATTGTTCAATGAGAGGGTAATTGTGATACACATTTTGGGCAGGCACCAAGAGTCACTAGCTGAACCCGTGACCACTGTTATTACAGTGCTGATTCGTAGTGCAACTTCGGTTGCTGTGTCATTCCAATCACATTAACGTGACATTCTTAATAATCCAGCCGCATCGATCGTTATATGGTACCTGCACACTGTCGACATGTTCGGAGCGGGAATATGAAAGCTTAAAGTTCGCTGGCCTAGGACATTCATCAAAGAACTGCAAGTGGCGCATATTCGCCACTGTATAGCTAATGTTGTCCATTCAAATAATTTCAGCGGCATAGAAATAGTTCTTATACGCCTGGTGAATAGGTTGGAACCATGATTTCCAAGTTGTTGAACATTCTCAAAAAACTGCATAACGTCTGGTTGGTGTTTAAGCGTTTGCGAACTATTGAAAGGTGTACTAGAAATTATTTATTCGATTTTCTCCTGCATACTTTCAGTTAAAAACGTAATTTCGATTTTGGCTTCTTGAGGGTGATCCACATTTGTTTGCTTTCCTCTGCCATCCGTTTTCTTATTGGTTCAGCCTGAATTATCCTGAAACTGTCACTTTAACGATCGGTTGCTAAAAGGTTAGAAATGTCAGTGTTGGGAATCCGTGGTGCTCGAATGGACGTTTGCCGCATTTTATGCTCCGTTGAAGTAAATGGTGGCTGTGATATCAATGGAAGAAGCAGGTCTGTTAAAAAAGAGATGTAGTGTTCTGTCGATGCTGTCCTCCAGACTCCATATCCGCCTTGTCCAGAGTGACGTTAAATTACACATTTTTGCCCACAGAATAAGAACTCATGAAATCCTTCAACTGTTCTGCCGAAAACCATGGCTATAGAAAACAACAGAATTGTGAAGCGCACCCATGGAAATACTGCTTCTTTCTCATCTGTAGACATCTGGTGTCCTCAACTTTAGCGTCTACAAACTAACTGCAATGGAAAGCCTGAAGATGGAGTGCTGGATTGTAAAAGCAGCTTATCTAGCAGGCAGCATGTGATGCTAGCGGTGATGTCACTGCAATTCTCATCGTAAAATCAGATACCCTTATGTGAATCCATTACCGAATATATGTATCCTGAAAAATAGGGCAAGAGAAATCTTCGATCAATTCAAAGAGGATATACACAGAGTGAGATAGCAGGGGAGTGGGAAAACGGTGGAGTTGATACATATGCACCTGAATGTTCGAACATTAGTAAAACCACTGAAACCTGAGAGGCTTGGTGATCTCAACCTAATTATAGAACGAAATGCACTATATTGATAGATGACCAAATCGCAGGTGCGAGTATTCCAACAGTTGGTGGAATATATCGACAAGACAGTGAGATATGCCCAAAGTCCATAATGAGTAGATTGGGGACAACGCGAGCGACCGGACTAGACATCGCCCAGCGAAATCGGACGAATGGGAGGCAAAATACCTAAAACCGAAAGCGTCAGTCACACACGCACAAATCAGGCAAAAATGCACATGACCTGTGAGTGGAAACCATTACTATGTTGTGGTTTGGAGTTCTACTTCATAAACGCGAGTGTGTATTTGGCATGGGAACGAGCAAGTTAGATATTACAGATTGTGTTTTATTGCGTGACTTTTTGCTACAGTGTATAAAAAAGCACAGGAAAAAACGGCTACTATATGCCAGTTTGGTTGGCTGTTTGAAGACAAAGGTCAGACTGGAAAGCCGCACTAAACATATAAAACGTGCGCTTTATCTGAACAGATGAGTTTAATTAACCTCTCTTTCTGAAATCAGTTTCATTTGACGCTTTATTTTTCGTGGATCAAAACGCAGGTCCAACAACTCACTGTTTTGGGGCGCCATTGGTTCGAACGTGATCACCCGTCTGCAGGTTCACACAATATCCGGCCTTCTTGCTGCAATGCCATTGAGACTTTTGCTTCCTACGCTCGTTTGGTAGCCTTTCTGTGTCGTCTAGGCTTGTTGCCACAGGCCCATGAAACTCAGTCCGACTTGGATCCGTATGTTACTCCTTTTTTCTTAACCACATTTCTCTTTTGTTGAACTCGTCCAGAATATTACTATCCCAAATGTAGGTCACAGCAATTTGCTTGGTTTGTCTCGTAAGCCCGCTAGTAGAGTAATTTCCAATCACAGGTTGATTAAACAGCAAGTGAATTGTGAAGCCTCATTAAAGGGGTCGTCTTAAGGTGAATCAGAAGTTTAGTAGCGTCGACGACGATGCATCTCAACGCGCATGCAAGAAAAGAGTACTGAAGTCCCTACTATATAGGGAGCGTTGTGCGTGAAAAAGCAAAACAATGTAACGCGTCGAATACTGGGTTCAGAGTTTGGATACTTGGATGTGACATAAGTTCATGCAAACTAAGCATGTTTCGCTAGGTTTCAGATCTTCCCTCATGTGGTTTTGATGGAAACAGAGGCGTCCCCGAGATAGGCGTCAACTCATTCTAGTGCCTAAATATTGGATGAATGTAGAAATAAGGACGTCTACAACGTTACCAGACCGCCTTGTTTTACGACACTTTACCGGAGGGTATCGAAAAGACCTCTTCCTTTTCTTTTCCATGTGTGAACGCTCTAAACGAAGACCGACACTCACTTTGCTGCAGTATTGGTAATCTTCATAAAAGTCCGCGTTGCTGCTATGGACTAGGCATGAAGTAGCTTCTGTGCTCATACACACATTCGCAGAATGCTTAGATGACTGTATCTGTGTTTTAAAGTTGGTTATCTGATTTAAATCGGCGACTTAAACTCCGGAAACGTCGGATTTTGTTCGTTTTGACCAACACATCCTCTCATTGTCTCAATTCGGAGCTATCTGATGTTCGGTTAACATTTACCAGTGAATCAATGAATTATTTTGTAATACTTGAAAATCCCCGTAGAAATCATGTGGAACAATTTTGGTTTCAGCGAACAGAACTGTTTTCAATAAATCCTCATCTTAGGCTGGTACAATTATATATTCCGTCACCCTAGCTCCCCCCAATTAACACTAACTTGCTAAAACCTCTCTCTCTCGTGAGCAAAACCATAACGAAGTCGTGTTTTTGTTTTACCCAATCGCCTTACCCTCGTAGAATTATTCTGTCTTTTACATATAATTTTACATCATATCAGCTTTCTTACACGCCTTTTTAGTACCATTCTGGCAACATAGGTTTAACAGGCTTGTCTAACTCTTGGAACACGACATATGGCTTGATCTATATAGCCGAGAGGTCACCGATTGGTGTACCTTCTTAGCTGTTAACAAAGACGCTAACTTACTAGATTCCGAATACATCCGCCACCTCTACACTGTTTGCAGGCTATTTTCTCCATCAAGGGAACTTAATTTCTCCACTAGTAGAGTGGAGGTTCAAGCACTATTGTGATTTACATGCATTCTGAATTTTGTCATTGGGTCACCTTGCAAAAGAGAGCGATTTCGCGCAGTTTTCCAAGTCACGATCAGGCTAATAAAGTCAAACATAACACCAGCCAACAATCTGATGGATTGATCACTCACGATTGGGTATATCTTTATTGTGGGTTGGTGACACGTTAGAGTTTAGCGGATGGTTAATGGGTACGTGCAGTGTAATCACACGCACGTCAAACCAGTGTCTTGCACACATGCCAGCTGTTAGCATTTTTCGTCCGATTTTCAACCAAGTTTTCACTGTTAGGATCGTCAAGTTGATGTGTAGCCCACATATGACTATTTGGGGAGTGTTGCTACCCTCTTGAATCGTACTGTTTTTTTGTGACACTGGACCTATAACCAGCTAAATAAAGCAAAATCCGGTCGAAACATGGCTATCGCCGGCTACATGGGGTAAAGTAACGTGTAACATGTAACTTAGTTTGGTCATTATCTTTCTAAGCATATACTCGCAGCTTGTACCTACACTTGTTAACGTCTACCTAGACGACTGCTTAAATGCGGTACAAACTTTACAACTTCCCCGAGATTGGAGAAGATAGTCGAAATACATAGATTTTCTTAGTCAGAACATTTGAAAAACGCTGTCTTCATTATCTTCCTGCAGTGTTATGAAACGACCGAATTCTTAGCTCCGACTGCTGTTTTTCAAGAATCGCATTTGTCATTCTTATTTGGTCAAACTACTAATGGAACCTTCTTGAGGTATTTCCCTGTGATTTTTATAACATTTCAAATTCCTCCGATGGGGTTGAGTTCAGTGGACAATCGGCCAAGTCAAATCAACTTTTAAACTTGTAATCGGGTTGTAAGCAGCATGACGCATTGATGCATATCATTATTTTCGGTTAGTTGGACTCTCTACACAACCTGTTCAATAAACGCCTCAGCCATTGTTATAATTATTCTTTGTTCAGTCAACTGCGATTCATCGTGTAGCCAAGGTGTCCAGATCTCTCAGTGACACCAATGATCTGTAAGTTAGCATGGCAACTGTTGGTTATCGTTATCCATGTTCTTGTTCCACCAAGAGATCTTTCATAGTTTCGTGTGCAATGAAAACTGAAATTTCTTCATTCGTCCAAACTAACTGGATACTCGCCTGACAACAGCTTTCATTTATCTCAGCACAGCCTTCTCATTTGCAGTCGTCTTCCACACAGTTAATCGCTCTTTACACTGGAAGAAATTTCTTTAGAGTTAACAGCAGACAATCCGAATAAGAGCCCTTAAAGGATATTCTCACATCTAGTCGAAACTCTACAAATACTCGGCTCCTCGTAAGGCTCAATCAGTCTACCGTCGTATCAGTTTATGCTTCCAAAAACTTCACCTTAAAATAACCACCACGTTTACTTCTAGGTTATCAGTTTCTGCTTCTGGAGTCCGATTCAGTGTTATATGAACATTGATTCCTAACATAGTGTCAACGTTTCACCTTTCTCCGCGATTGCTGTTAACCACTACAATGCGGAGACGATTTCTAAGTGAATACTTGCGACAAAGACCTCGTCTGCTTACCGGCAATGTTCAGTTTTGACAAATGGTTCTACGTGGCTTAATTTTAACATTTCAGTGTTCCGATGGAAATTGTTGTTAGGCGTAGGTTGTTACCAGTCTGTCTTGGATGCAATACCGACTCACCTATAGCTTTTTTAATGGACGTCATGTTATCCTAACAGGCTCATAAAACTGAATAACACAGGAAGCGACCTCTGTTTTTTTGACACAGCTCTGTTTCTTCACGACACAGCTCACGACCGGTGCAACAGAAATTGGCCGTGCATCAAAGTGATGTGGTTCGGACGAACTCGGTCGTCAGAAATCCCTTAAATTTTTCGACTCCTTTCTTCATTATCTGGTACATAGTTTGAGTTTACTTGGAACAAAGTCCCCCATATAGTCATCCTAAAATGGGAAGTTTGATCGACACATTGCTGCCTGCCGCTTCATGGCTTGAGCTGGGTAGATGAATGCTCATGCGTCCTGGTTGTATAGGTTTTTGGAGGTTATTACGGTGGAACAATACATGTGAAGCTTCGGAGAGCTTTTTATGGAAATGAAGTGGCTCACTTTGCACTCGGATTGGTTGGTAAGTCATTGTGAGCGTGAACTACTACAAGCAACTTACGTAATCCATCAAATCAAGGCAGACTGTGGTATCCGGATTGGCTAGTAGCTAGCTCCACAAACAGAGGCTAATGCCGTAGGTATGATGTCCCGGGGAATACTAACTGCCTGCCCAAACAGGGAGCTGTGCTGCAAGATGTGTTTGAATACACAGCAAATATGTACCGCGTATCGCTGCCTTACTAGAGCTGATCTCGCTTGCTCCAGGCAGAAATACGCTTATCTGTGTGCGAAAAATGTTAACTTGCTTGAACCTCGAATTTGCTGTTCATAGTTTTATTCACCTATTCTTACCTGATATTTACAAGTATAGTGAATATCCTGCGCATCTTTGCTCAGTACTAGCTTGGGTTTCCATGGTCGCATGGTTGTTAAAAGAAGGGACTGGACTTATAGTTCATCAGACTCGCTAGTCTTCCTAACACTTCGTACCAGAGCTTCGTTCCAACTATTTCTGCAAGCTAGAATTGACATCCACACTGGTCGTAATTCGCTCGATACCTCGTATACGAATACCACTCCCTGGTCTGCTTACCTATTATCCACGTCCGTTCGTCTTTCGAGCAATAATGTGTCACATCAAAGTACAACATGAATTTTGATTTGTGTCCAATTTGTTTGCTTCATCTACTGCATTCAAGTTGGCTGGACCCCATACTTGTGTTTGTTTGGTACACTGTTCAGTGCGACTACCTGTGAGGTGTCTGGAATCCGTTTGTTCACCACCTTTTGATCCTATGCTATCTGGAAAGTTTTTCAAAACCGCAACTGGTGGACAGCCACTAGTTGCCGGTTTAATGCAGGCATGCCACTGGTCACAGCACATAGACTGAGAAGTGCTTTGTAATTTTTTCAACATTTATACTCTGTTTGTACTCTGTTTTCTTCCTACAGTGGGGAGTGGCTGCCCTATTCGTCGAACATCAACTCACTGTTGCTTCCCTACCATGCAGGCCTTTTTGATCAGGTGATTTGGCAAATGCGCTTTCGAGAGGATTCCGCCCTAGACAACGATGAACAACATTTCGATGAGGAGGGTAGATGTAAATTGGTGCTTGCCAATGCCCTTCTGCATGCCTCTTTATCGAACCCATCTAATTCTGATCGCCATGATAGGACTGATAATTGGAGCATTTGGTGCGAACAGGAAGAAGCTGTAACGGGACACCGAAAGTCTCCATCATATCCACCCAGACGGCTACAATCTCTATGCGCTCTGTGGCAACTTCCTTCGAGTCCGGATTCATATAGGGCTCGTCTTGGTCTTCTGGGTTTTCTCCTATGTGATGCAACTGCAGTTGCTGCTTTTGCTCGGAAGAATACAAGTTCTGCTGTTCACGATCCTCCGGCCGCAAATCCGCACATGTTGGCAGTGAAACTTGTAAGTTAATCTAGCTTTTTATTGACATGGATAAGAATTGACTGTTGTGTCCGCCTTGGCTGAATTTGTCTTTTCCCTCCTTGCTTTTTTCCAGTGTCGACATGTGTTGTTACTGCTTACAAAAGAGTTCCCCACAATCCGGCCGTTGCTACCGAGCCTCTTCCTTTTGTGGCTACTTGATCGCGGGTTTTTCAAGGTAATTTTTTTATATCGCATTTCCTTGTTTAGTTCGCCGATAGCTTAGACTAATCTTGGCATAGATCTGATGATGCCTGTAGTCGACTACTTTTTTCGAGCACACCGCTTTCTACAACTGCTTCTTTTTTACAGTTAAGCAATGCACACGACTATTCTCATAAGTTGCTTGTTCATTTCTTTGTAGGAACACATTTCACGTATAACGTTTATCCTCACGTGTTTATCTCCCGAATTTCATTGTTTATGCAGTTAGATTTCAGGTTGTGCAGTACTCGTAGTACCCCAAGGTTAGTTATACTCGTGGATAGACACGTACTGGGCAGGCTGAGTTATTAATTTAGTGGTCAGTCGTAGTGACCAGCATGCCAAACGGAACACTGCAGTGACAAAGTTTGAGCGGTTAACCGAAGCTTCAGGTTACTGTCGTGGTTCTGAAGTTCTGCGGCTTGGCGGAGGAATAATCTGACGGAGAAGTGTCACTATGGAACATAAAGTTGGTCAACAGAGGTTAGGTACATCAACCCCACTTGAAACATGCTTCATTCAGTGATTTCTAGGTTCTGTTTCTGTTAAGTGTGATCTCGTACTTTCTGTGAATGTCCTAGGCTACTGTAAGGGCAATCTCATTTTTGACTGTGGAACGTTATTTGTTCTCTTGGAGGTTGTTTTTCGTCAAGTGTCCGTTTTCGATCATCGTTGTCTCCAAAGTGTTAGCAGCATATGGTGAGAGCATTGTGTCAGCATTGACGGACATGGTCTGACTTTGGGCTAAACAGATTCTATCGATCGTTTCACATATTTATCTCTTCCAACCGGTCTCGTTGGCCTCAAAACATTTTTCGAATGCTATCCACCGCCTATCACTCCCCGCCTTGTTCGCGAGTAGCAGCTTATGTTGCAAACTACTCTGGTGGCTAGCATGCGATTGGATTGCGGAGCATGGAAACACTGACGCTGAAGCCTACTATGTCGGCTTCCTGGCCAGGGTCCCAAAACTTGAATTGCTTTATGATTCGTGAATGTTTCAACACTTCATTTACTGGTTAACGTACTACTCGTCGGCATATCTTCACATGGGATAAGTCGATGGGCGTGCTGTAATGAGTACGTCAGCCACAGCGTTTTGTCTATCATTCATCGCTGGTTGAGATGTGCATGTTCTTGAAGCTGACTGAGGTTGTGCGTAATAGTCAGGTAGTCATTGCGTGTTGTGAGTTCCAGATACCTCCTGTGTTTAATTCCATGAGGTGTCATCAACATCCTACCCGAGATCCGGAAATAAATTATCCATCTATGTTCAAACGACTTTCCAATATGCAAGTTACCCTGGCGTTCTGCCATTCCTCATTTGTTGGAGTGGTGTAGACAAGCATGTGCAATACGTTTGTCTCTTATCTGCTATACGTTGTGAATTCTTTCCGGAAGAGCAGTGAATCCATCATATTCTCATGACTTTGATGTAGAAGAACTTAAGGTTTCAAAACGGACCGTTCATTTCCATCGCTGTATACATCTAAGCGCGCAGTTCTAGCACGATTTGATTGGCGAACGACCACAATCAACAATGCCGGACAACAGTTTTAGATGAACTCATGCTCATTTTCGGGCCGTCAACAGTGTGCCCTTCGTTCTTTGAAGAATAGTCAAAAATCGACCATGAAGATGCGACTGATGGGTGAAAGTCAACAATAAGGTGCTAGTTTCCGTTGTGTGTTGCACTCGGGTCATGTTGTTGTGACCGTTGTATCACGACGTTCGATATGCAAGCGTATCAGGTAAGTTGACTGATTTGTCCCATTCCTCTGTGTCTCAACTCCTGTGGGACAATTTTGACAGACGTTGTAGACAGTTGGTGCTGTTGTTTTCGGCACGATGACCTACTAGATGCTAGACGATCAGTCCTGGCTCACACTTCACATAAAAATTTGGACATTACTGTCTAAAAGAGTATCAGTCGTACCCTAGTCGCAGGTTGAGATGCTTAGTTAACGAACAAGGCTAGTGATCTCGGAGCTGTACTCTCATCAAGGAATACTGATAAACTGCTTCAACTTATCCGATGTACTGATTCTAGAAGGTCAATCATCGGTGGAACTATTAAAGTGACAGATGTACTCATTGAGCTCGATCTTTCAAAGGACATGCATATCTGTCCCATATGTCCACTTTTCCTCCCATTCTTCTGAGTTTATACTTTCGCTTGTCGGGCCAGAACTTCTCATCCATACTGAGCTGTGCGATTGTATCACGACTTCGAAATGTTCCGAAGCTGTTGGTTCCGATGACTTCATGTCTCAGTAATCCAAAAACTCGATGAACTATCAGTGGGGTTTTAATTCTTCAGTGCCAACTGGTCTGGACGGTTGAGATTGTCCTCTTTGGCAAGAGTGAGTCTAGTTCGGTTCCAATGCTTATGAGGGAGGTGTCTTTGTTTTACTTCGGGAAGCAGATACATAGGGTAGAACAAACGAGATTGGCCGACTTTTTGTCAGATTTTCGAACAGTATGTCATGTGCGAAGGACCCACAATCGCCGTGTTTCCCAGCTATAGGGGTATGTCTGACTAGGTTTTTCGATCCACTTCTGTAAAGTTGCTGAGGCGCACAGATAGGTTTGTTATGTAAACGCCCAACGGATACTTCTTTCAAATAAATCTGCTCAGATTTAGATCTACGTGGAACTATCCGACATGTTTCACACCATAAGTCTAGATGACCTACTTTTAATTTCGTCATAGCGTAATGATAGAAGACCGTGTGCGACACTCATATTTCAATAATTGCTGTCCCTCTGTTTGCGAACCTGATCGACACTGATTGCGTCGACTGTAAGCTACCATTCCCATAAGGCAAAAGTCATAGTAAAGAATATTAATTTCCATTCTTTTGGATGCTGTTTGCCCCTAAGTTTCGAAAGCAGTGCTGCTGTTATACTCAATACCGAAGTTGTGGAGGATTCAACTAATTTCTGCATTTAAAAAGCATCTGTCAGTTGGTAGTTGTATCGAAAGTGAAATTGTAACCTCATGTCTGATGCTTAAACAGTGTTCCACAACTTTCGTACCAAAATATTTTTTTACTTACATCTTAGGTTACATTTATGTGACCATAGGTAGTTTAGTTTTACTTTATGGCCGCTGAATACGGCTTTCAGAGGTTAAAGATATACGACTAACAAAGGGTTCTGACCATCGATGTTTGCGTTCAGCCTCACATACCAGCGGATTGATAACCATAAGTTAGAGAAACGCGTTTTTGACCGGGAAATTAATAAACTTCGCTTATTTAAGCACTTAAACTGCGTAAATTTGAGTGGATAGCTCCCACCAATTCATCAGTAAGGACGCCGTGTACATTTCGTTGACCTCCGGTACACTGGCTTAACGTATCAGGTGATCAACCAGGGGTTGGTAAAGAGAAACGAAAGCCGCTTCCAGCAATTTAGAAACTGTACATTGTGTTCCTCTGTTGTGATAAGGTCCTCGTGACCCGACTTGAAGTGTTAAAGAACATGATAGTTAATCTGACTCAGTGATGTGAACGTTCTCTGTGGTCACTTAGTTTCGCGTAAAGCAATATCAGTTAATGTGACAAATTGTTAAGAGCCGCAGTGTATAGCTGTTCTCTTTTGAATTACAACTCGGTTGTATGTTTACCACGTTTAAACAGCTGAATGTCAATTGAGTTTAGATCAGGTAAGTATTCCTCCATCACCTTCTACCTCTTCCTTCCTTTCCTCTTTAAATTGTCTTGTGTTTCCCACCGGGCAGCCAAGAATCAACGTGAATGAGTGAGTGATGATGACCGTGGTGTTGATGATGCTGTTTCTTCCACGTGGATCTGCAAACCACAGGACAGTTTAGCTCATATGTGTATTATAGATTCTTAATATGGGTTTCGAGCATTCGAGATAGCAGCCAATGACTACGTCTCGTTCTCAAGGCAGTTAACCGGCGATTATTTTAACAAGGTTTTTTACTCTTCTAGCGAGCGTCACGAGTGGTGGAGCTAGTACCAATCTCAGCTATGGAACCAACTTCACCACTGGATGTTTGATGAACTGTCAGTGTTTTAGCGTGTACCACAAGGTGGTAGAGCCGTGGTCGATATAACTGGTGTGTTTCATCGCTTTTTATTCACTGTGCTTACTTTATTCTGCCGTATTTGGCATAAGTTCGCACTTGTCTCTTTGCCATCTGTTGGTCTCTGCTACATCGCAAGCTGGTTCTTGACAGCTTGCATATTTTCGTTCTATCCATTATTTGAGACTGTTTGATATTTACACCCAGGTCTGTATGATGTGACATATCAAAATCCCCCCATTTTACTCTTTTTTGATTTCATCTCACATTCCATTCCATTCGTGATCTATTCTGACTCACTTGCTGACCGCTTAGATTTTAAAGACATCACCGGAACCACATGCTACACAAATCTTGATAGTTAAATTCACAGATGATATATCCCGAAAAACGATCCGAAACATCATATCAAACAAGGTTGTCATCAAGGGCTACTTTGAAAGTGAGTCACCCAAAACAGACGCCATTCGCGAGTAGAATAGAACTTCGATAAAGTCCACAAAGCTACGTATCATTAGCTTATGTTGATGCATGAAAAACAATTAAATGTCTGCCGTCGAACGGGTTTGTGATAAATCGATGAAGTTTGGCAACATGCTCAAGATACCGAAGTTTGATACATCCATAGACTGTTTTGGTTGTTGGTGATCCAGCTCGCTCTGGGCACGTTCACGCGTACACTTTTTTTTTAACAGCTCTATGTCGAAGAGAAGAATATCCCGCGAAATGTGTTTGACATTTCTTTTACAACTTGTCCTATCGCCTACTAGATTTTACCGAAAAGACATTTTCCATGCTGGCGACACGACGTTGTCTTTTAATAGTTTGCCAAAGGAAACGTTACTAACTAACCTTGCGAACACATTGGGATCAGAGGCTTCTGAAAACTGGTTGAGGTTAACGCTGACTAAATTAATGGTCGGAAATCGTACATCTCCGCAATGTTTCCGCGGTTTTGACGTTAAACACCTGCTGTGGTTGTGCAATTATAGCCAGGATGTTTGGACGATTCGTTCAATCTTTCTTGCCTGTTTATTCGGGATAACTTATATAATGAACATTCATTGGAGTTCAATCTTACCGTTTTTTGAATAACACCTTTCTCCCTCAGATTGATGAGGAGTGTTCCAATATCAGGTTGATATTTGTGCCGTCGAATGGTGCCTCCGCCGTGACTCTTTAATAAGGTTATCGTCTGGCCTTTCGAGTTTTAACTTACAAATTTGTTGCTGGTTTACCTCTTGATGAGAGTTGAATTGGAAGCCGGTCATACTATTTGTAAAGTGCACATCTTAACAAAGTTACATCCTACCGTATGTGCCTATCAGAGATACCCTCGGATGTAATCACCAATACGTTTACCAAGTTTATTGTAGTAGCCTATATTAGAAATACCCGATGTACTATGACCTTGTTGCAAATTTCCATAACTATACCTTTTCCAGTTTAAGATGTCTCGATTTCAATTTAAGATCTCTCAGGTAACTTGGCTTAGCCAGACTAAATTGACTTACCCTTTGCACCTGACAGAACCGCGTCGTCTCACTGTATAGCAGCCAGCCAGTTCTAATGTTTTTCAGCCTACCCTTGTTCACATTAGCCGTGCGATCCTATTAAACTGACATCGAAACATCCTAGATTGGAAAAAGTATGGACACTTCTTTTAAAGTCTGTTGGTCAATTATTGCGCGTCTTCGTGGTCCTCGGTAACCTAATTGGTTAATCCAAGCACTGGGTGGAATGGTGTTTTCCAATTTGGGTCAGACAGCCCATACGTTTTCTAGACTGCTAGATGCGCATAAAATTATCGCTGTTGTTCAGATTGGAACACTTTCGATTGTAAGGCTGTAGACAAATTATAGGATTGTGATTGCAGTAGTACACACTCGTATGCCAGTGTGTATTTACTACGCGTACTCCCTTCTCTTTGCTGGATTATGTTCCAGGATCTGAGATTTCGAATGCCGATCTGTGATCGACCTGGTGACTACCTGGAAATTAGTATGTGCTATGGACTATGGCGAACGAATGTTGCTGAGGTGTACAGTGTGGAATTGGGATCTGACAGTCAATTGTACACATTAACCCTATGGATTACTTGAAAAAATTTCCCACGTTTCTATATCAGTTGTAAATGGGCCCTTTGCGCGAAAAAATTAGAAATTAGCGGTTTTTCACCTTTCCAAGACAGATTTGAGTGTTATTCATTCTGTATCGAAAATCTCAATTTCAGGAATCTCTGATGCCACAGCTGAGAACGTATGTGACAACCGCCACTGTTGGGTCTCACTCTCATTTGCCCGGTCGTCTGGTCACTTTGTTCCCGAACCAACATGAGCTGGTTGGCAATTATCTTAAATCTTGCAATCAAGCTGATGTTTGGAGTCATTTAAAGCAGTGGTTTCAGTTGGACTCGCCCACGAATACCGGACGCAAACAGTCGACGTGCTCCTCAGCCTTGCGGAAAGACCTTACCGACGATTTCCGAGCCACCGGTGCACCTTTTTTGTCGCTCTCAAAACTACGGCGAAGCATGCTTAGATTAGAGACTTTTCGTACGGACGATGACGTCGACAGTGACTTATTTGATAAGGCACAAACAATGGCCCGTGATGCTTTCATTCGTCTTGCTGAGGCCTGTAGACGGGGTGCGTTCTCGAGTTTTGCCATCTCAATTGTTCTTTTGTTTCCAACTAGTGTGTTTGTGCGTCACTGTTACATCATGTTCCATGATTCGCTCACTTTTTTCGGTATAGCTACGAGGTGTGCTGAGCGGTTTTCCAATTCCATTTGATTCACAGTAATACTATAACTTATGGTTAGCAACGTGTGAAATTTCATAACTATGGTCACCCGTGAGGCTCGAACTTGTCACAATTCCGGTTAACAACTCCTGTTGTCAGACTTGTGATAGGTGGCGCCAACTTGGTCTTACAAGCTTAGGAGGGTTAATTTGTTCAAGGTCACAAAATAAAACCGTGCAGCGGTAGGTTAATATCCTATCGCAACAATATTAGGATGTCACAAGTTCTCAGATTGGCTGTTCGACCACGCACCGTGAATTTGACTTCATCACCCAAGTTCATATTAGGTCTTCATAACTGAAGGCTCTCGAAAATTACCGCGGTTACATTAATTGCTTCGATTTTCTTTTGTATAATAAAAGCAACCGCTCTAAAACCATGAAGTTCATACCTCGGAAGTCATCCCTTGTGAAGGTCATCCTCCTCCGATTACTAGCTGTTGATATTTCCAAGCATGCTGGCGGCATTGTTCATTCAGCACTTGACAGTGTTAACTTGATATACCCTTATAGATGGCCGGCTGACAATTCAGCACGAACTGTTGCTGGTGTTTACCACCCCTTCGGCTGTTCAGTGGAAATTATCTAAGCGATATACCTGTTTTAAGTTAGCATCCTATACGAAGATTTCTGTCGGCCACACCACTGATGACACTTTCCACTCAATCTCCTATATTAGAGCAAGTTTTGTCTTGTACTCATACCAGAGATGTGTCAGCAAGTCGTTTGTGGTTCAATTATGAACCATACACTCAGCTCGCCTGTAGACTCTATACGATTGTTGGACACAGACGGTACAGAACAAGATTTTGTGGTAAAGCCCGCATAAAAGACTGAATGATGAGTTATGTTTCGGATAACGACATTTGAGATGCTCACCTGTTCAATTCGTCACTCATGTGAACCCTATGGACCTCGAGGTAGCGCAGCGGCAACGACGTCGATTACCAATCAAATAATGACTCTAGGTTGAAGTTCCAGTTACCTACATCGCTGCTGCTCATAACCTGACGGTTGGTCGCATATGACGTCGCAACATTTGCCCCGTGATATGTTTTCAAGCTTCCGCAAGTTACTCGTTTTCAGACAATTGTCGAAGACGATCCCACACCCTGCCTACTCATTTCTGACTACATCTGGCAAACTAGTGTTTAGTGTCTCATGCTGCGCTGTTATGCGCATACATGCTAACCACGCATCAAAACCTTGTCTGCTTCACTGACTAATACTCAGGGAGACATCTCCACTTAGCATGCACAGCATGTGACCAACAACAACAACAACAAAAACAGCCATGAGCCTGACCAAAAGGTACTGTGGCTCGGGCCGCCGCTCACCTCAACAGTGACGTGGAATATCCTAAAAGGAAAGAGTACTACGAAGGACAAAAAAGATTGAAGAAGACTAAATGG
>QNGE01002278.1:26870-40012 GCA_008508345.1 Paragonimus westermani | reverse complement strand
TTGTTTGCAAGGTGTAGGCACCTTGATGCTGAATGTTTGAATATGGACGTAGTCATTTTCAGTAGTTAGGTCCCTTCCCGTCCCCTTCTTTTTCCTTCTCTCTTTCTATATAGGGTTTGCTGTTTCTTCATGGTTGTGTGGCAGTTAGGCATTAGTGTTAACCACTGATGTATTGCTGTCTATGATGATGATGATGATAATGAGTGTTCACATCGACATCTCTGACATACTACCACACATTGCTTACGTGTGCGCGTATGCGATGCTTTTTTCCCGAGTCGCCTGACTTGCTTGGCGTGTGTTTTGCTTTCGTCACTACGTCTCCAGCTGTCCTTTTCGTGTCTGACCCAGTCTCATGTCGCTTTTAATATATCAACAACATTTGACACCAATTTGGCAACAGCATGGACTTTGGGTTCCGTCCTCTGCTATTTCTGATAACTTTAGTGTCCTTATATGAGCAGCTTGGCAATATCATGTAGCCCATGTAGGTATACCATATAACACCATACGTTATGCAGTGAATAGGCTGAAATCTGGTTTATCCGAAGATTTGAGTGAGTACTGGCGAGAACCAGCAATTGACGATTTAACACCATCGGATTTTGTCCTAAACTGCATTTTATCAGTTGGTGGCTTGTGCGATGTTCTTCTGTCATACCAGTACTGTATACCACTCCACTTCTTCAGAAGTGTTTTCCTCTTAGACACTGATCGAAAATCTTTGGAACAGTTGATTATGGACAAATCTTTTCAAATCATTTTTTCTCATGTGCAGAACACTGCTGGGCATACAACGAACGTATTGCTTTCTAACATCAATGAAGTTGATAAATTCATAAATTATTCGCCGCTTCAGTGCCATTTTCACATTCGTTACAATACCAGGATTACTTCTTACTGTTGTTAGCAATCCAATATAGCTCATTCTAAGATTTGATCTTGTCTGTCTGACAGTCTGTACGCATTGAAACGATTATTGTTGTGATTTTTATCAAGCCTGATAGAGTGAACTCTTCGTCGTTACTTGTGTTCCGGCTGTAAACGTCAAGTTGACAAGGTGTTTCAAGGATGATAGAAGTTAAGGTTTGCAAATTTTATGCAACTACTTCACTTACATACATAGATGTGTTGGTCGTTTTTATATTCAGTTTCTTCTCTCTCTCTGTATCTGTGTGATACTTAACTCTCATTCCACCTCAACAAAACTGGTTTGTTTCTGTTCCATACCTAGGTTGTGCATCTGTTTGCCCGCCAACTTGGTTTTGTTTTTATTCGTAGACGAAATTCGTTAGCGGTTTGTACAATTCAGGTAGACTTTCAGGATGGCGCACTTCGAAAACTGGAGCGAGCTGCCCGGATTAATCTCTTGTTTCAGCCTATCAGTGGTGTGCATATCTTTTCTTGACCTTAACTCTTATTCCAGTTAAGGTGTTTGTAAAGTATGCGTTAGTCACCACTCTGTTGATTGAGTCGTTACATGTAGACGTTTAGTCGCAATCGCTTGTGAGTGATGCTCAGACTATCTAATCGTCTCGAGAGGAGACAGTGGTTATCCTGTTTACCGCTGTTGTAACGTCACAATCGGGGCTTCCCATTCGAGCTGTAGCAATTGATTTTCTTCAACTCGCTAAACCGTGCTTCAGTCACTGAGGTACGGCTGAGGATGTTTACTCTGTCTTTCCCGAGGTGAGCTGATTGAATTGTAATGAGCCCAGGTTTGTCTCACTTACACAGTGACTCTAGTTTCGCATTCGGCGCAAACAAAAACAATGTTTACCGCCGACGAGCGCTAATAAGAATGAGACTTGTCCGGGCAACTCGAAGGGTTTCTCTAATTGAACTTATCCCTTGGCATCATATGTAAACTTTGTTCAGCGCTTAGCAAAATAAATCCCGAACGCTCGTTACGATCGTCGTGTTTTTTGATGATGTCCTTACCTGCACATCTGTTCTTGTATTTTCCTTTTCATACGCATGAACAATGCCTGCCGTCCATATCGATTCACAGGCTTGAAAGCCTACATCGCAGCTGCAATTTGACGTCCGACTACGCGACCTTAAACTCTTTTCTCAATGATTCCACGGCCGTCAGTTCACGTCCAAGCGACTGGATGTCAGAGAAAACCTCAAAAGACAACAAGACTGATCGACTGTTCAAGTAAGACTCTCACCTGTTACCGTTTGATTTGTTCAGTCATCCGACTGTAGCTAACTTTTCTTGTTGTTCGGTACCCTTTTCGGGCGGCGATCGGTTTGAATACTTTCTCACCGTACTTTGTCTCAGTGTACGGTGGTCCCGGCATACTAGAACAAACTTGCCTCCAACCATTTTGGTATAAATCTTTTGTAAATGGTGGGAAGCAACTTCGTACCAGTGCGCAGGTGGTGCCACGACGTAAAACGTAAACAGAGTGAAGAAGAACATTTAAGCGGCAATCCAAAGTGAATTCGAAAGGTAAAACGTCCCACGTACAAGCAGTTACACTTCCGTGTATTTTTTGATGGCGTTCCCGAACACAGGTATGTTGAGCCGACTTGGATAAGCTTCAGAGCCGGTCCTCATACATTGTCATCGATAACATTACATCAGGGGTGGCAATTGTGTCCCACAAACATGTAAAAAGACTCGCGGTTTAGTGGGCAAAAGGAAAGGTGGTGAATACACTATTCACACGAGCAAGACGAATATGTACACAGGACAGTCTTGCGAAGGAATTAGACTTGATCACATCTATACTACAATCTAACGGGTATCCAAAAAGGTTCATAGAAAGGCATAGTAGACCGAAACCACCTTCCGAACAGGTGGCCACAGTTAGAAAAAAGGTGGTTTATATAGAATTGCCTTTTAAAGGTGATTATAGCATGCATCAAACAACCCAAAGACTAGTGAATTCGATTAAACGAACATTTAACGCAGCGGAACTCTGTGTATTAGCCCGGACCCAGAAACTGCCTGTCCCTTCAATCAAAGGAGATCAGCCTGTCGGTGCCACCTCACATTGTGTCTACCAATTTACATGTAACTGCAAAGAAAGTTACATAGGCAGAACCGAGAGGTGCTTGATCTCCAGAGTGAAGGAACATTTGCCTAAGTGGGTGCAGAGCTCTGTATTACAGAAGAACGACAGTGTTGTTGAAACACGCAAGCAACCGGCGTCCGCAGTCGCAAGACACGTCCTGACCACTGGTCACGTTATCGACCCAATGTGTGCATTCAGAATCCTATTACGTCACTCCAATCCAAGATTCTTGCGGTTTGCTGAGGCGGTCGCAATCAATCGACTGAAGCCGACCTTGTGTGTTCAGAAACAATTGCTCGTAAACTTGACCCTTCCCTGGACGTAGTGACCTTTCCTAAACCACCGATTGACTATCAACCCTGCTCCCTAACTGCTCGATATAAAAAACCCGTTTCATGTTATTGCAAATTTGGTACTGACGAGTCAATACGAAATGCTTGCATCTACCAGTTTTCGTGTTCTAACAGTTTTGTTCAAAAGGAAAGGGGTTAGCCCTAATTCATAAAACCCCTACGCTTACCATCAAGTAGTTGACACCGCGGTGCGTATAACCTGTTTTCTGTATTCTCTGTCCCGCTTCGTTTTCCGTTCTTTCTGAATGGTTGACTCATACAACTGATATGTTCTAACTGCTGCCGTTGATGTTTGGTTGAATCTTTCTGAGTTATGCTTGGGGGCGAACGTGACTCGCACTGGCTAAACTACACGTAACTGATTTAATTTATGGTTGGCTCCGGCTGTCCGGATTATTGCCGAAAAACACCGGGATGACTCATGGAAAATATGAGCAGTAAACCTGCTTGATTACAATCGACTTCTATGTAACGACCGACATAAAATACGTGTGACTCAGTGTATTACATTGTCACCGGATTTGTTTCCATAACAATTCGATTCGTGCACGTTGCCGACTCTTGGTCTTTATTTCCCTACACAATCGTCAAATAAGTGTACGACACAGTTTTTACACGATCAGTCCATGGTTTGAGTGTTCGGGATACATTTTTCTCACAATACGGAAGTTTAGTGTTACAATACCGATATGGTCAAGCTTATGGAGTTTGCACCCAACCAGGAACAATCAAGTTTATTCGTATGGGCACTTGAAAGTGTGATTTTTTGCCCCTAATTGAGTTATTCAAGGTCAAGGCATCAACGTTAGTAAAAACACTTCGACGCACTTATTTAAAGTAATAAATTGTCTTTCCAGTATTGTTTGTTTTTAGACCAGTGATGTAACAGCTTACATAAACTTCAAAGTAATCCAATAAATGTTGGCGACCCCTCTTGAGCTTAGTGAGGAATGCGTGAACAGATAAATATCGCTCAAACGTTGAATGGATATGTTTCACTATTGCGTAGGCAGCTCAAGACCACATAATTGTACAACTTTATGAATCATTGTGACATTTAAAACGACCCGTAGTGTATCCTTAAAAAGAATACGTTCGATCTTGTGCGATTTCTGTGGGGGTTTGTTCACGAGCACTGCTCTCTGTGGAGTGTATAAACACATTCCGGTGCTTAACGTCGCTTATCTGTTCCCACACGCAATCACAACCGTCTCGACAGCGACAGTACGAGCACCATTCACAAAAATTTTCGGCAGTTTCAATAACGACCGGGAGATGACGTTTGTGTGACTGTTAGGTGCTCTAATTATTATGGTAAAGGAAGGGTGGAACTTTCGATTCACTTATAGTTCAATCAACTCCCAACTCAGAAAATTAGGTAACCATGATTCGAAGTCCGCCTCTGTAGAAGAACATTAGAGCCCTTGCCTTTTATTCAAGAAGCAATGGCCAAGAATCCATGTTTATACCAAATCCAGAAGTCCCTCTTGAAAGCCCACTCTTTTTTATTTGCTTATGAAAGCGCATCGGAGTGGTCGCGTTGTTCCTTGACATTTGTTATTTGTCATAAACAGACCAAGCAAAATAATGGTCACTTTGAACAGGGTACAAAGGATTTTTGTCCTAGCTAATTAGACTACATCCTTACCAGTGTCTACTGGGTACGGTCTACACATGTGCATTTCCAGTCTACGTTACAACAATGACGCAACGATGACAGTTGATTCGCTGTCGAAATGGGGCACACACTGGAGTCATTTTTGTGCACAGAATGATGATGGTAGGTTACCCTCATTCCATCTGCCATAATAGACGTTTGTGTAAGGACACAATCGCAACCCGAAAATTCCTCGTGTGATCAATCACATGTTTCGGTTTGGAAGTTTGCATATGCATTAAACACCCAAATTGAATTCTGCTCTAACCCGAACCCTTGTGTCCAAAATCACAAAGGAAACTTTCGTTTCGAACCGTCACTTTCTTGATTATTTCTTGGCGATTTTTCATGCTTTCTTCAAGTGATTTGGTCTATTTGTGCAGTTGGAGTCCGTGGTTTGCATTATTCCTCCTGTGGTAAGAAACTTCTGGTATAGAATGTAGATTTCATTATCTTTTCACATTCCTTCTGTTTCAACTCGGAGTGGCTTCCGTTTTTTTTTCTCAGATGCATTTACACCCCTCCGCCTAATCGTCTTAAAGATCACCGCGAAACTTTAGATGACCAGCTAACCAGATCCTCAACATCTCGACGTCGCTTGTCCACTCGGAGTTCTTTTCGAGCTAAAGAGATTCGAACTCCTATTTCGATACTCAAAGTAAAGTTTCCCTTTTGTTTATGTTTACAGCCGTGCGATTATCTTTACCCCCGATTAACCATTCTTCTTCCTTGTCAATTCCACCATTCGGAGATTTTTCTCCTATCAAATTCATCTTTTTACATGAGGTCCTCTTGCTGTAGACAATATCAGCAAACGGTCGTTAATTACCACTCAGGTTATGATAGAACCATACTGCGAGTACCGCATCCTGTTTCATTGATACCGTTTCGGGCAGACTTTTAGATGTTACGTTGTTGCCCATCGCCGTGGCAAAATTTTGCACGGAATTCGATTTATTTTTTAAAACAAAACTAATCGTCAACTAGCTGTTGTATCGGTATCATGTGAAGGGCATAAGTGCACGCTGAGTTTGACTGTACGAATTTCTACTAACTGTTTCGACCAAGTTTCACATTCCAAGAATTTGTTTGGAACGTGATCGATCAGAAGGCTTTTCCATTTGCTTGTGTTCTCACTGTTCACACATTTAACGACACAGCTTATCAGTCACGCGGTTGCGAATTCAGTTTCTGGCTGCGCTGACTGTTTCTGGACAGTTTAATAATATCTGCTCCTTTGCAGGTGACTTGGTATTTCACTTCGTGATTTGTAAGCTCAAAACTGAACTTGTTCCCTTAAAGCACCTAATCAAATGGTCATGTGATATTCCGGTTCCAGGGTAGATATTTCAAATTAGTTTTCAGCGCTATATGCGCAAGATAATTTGATAGCTGTAACGATGATTTCTTAAACTGTGGTTATCTGTTCGAACTTAATCCATTCAGTTAGTCTTTATCTTGATCTAGACAACCCTAAACTGTTCTATCAATATCCAATTCAGCGTCTGATGAGATAGGATGTTATTTCACTTTGTGATTGATTTCGATTGAATAAAACTGGCTTTCCGGCACTAGTCCACTTGTCATTCTACCTTCTTCCAGTCTCCCGGTTCTAAATCATCCATAATTGCAAATCGCCCCGATAGCGTAGCTATTCCAGTCTGGTCACCGTCCAAGGCAGGTGATACTAGTGTGGATTCTCACGCACTGAACGCGACGTTGGATGAAGACGCTGATGTGACTTTAAACTTGTCCACCATTCGCCCAAGTAAGCGTCTTTCATAGGTATCTTATTTTGCTCACCTGTACGTAGTTCCACCTGTTGCTTGCCTCGTCCTGTCTAAGTGAAATTGTTATTTTGCTTCAGCTGTTCATGAAACAATCTTGACCGTTTCACTACTTACCGATAGATTTACTGTAGGTTGTGTGCTGACCATCGATTTGAAAAATCCATTCAAAGCGTTCCAATATGGTCATTTATGGTGCCCTATCTGTCACTCTGTTGTCAGTTCCATTCTTAACAACTTGTGCAACAGTATAACCTCTTTCAAAATTCTGTGTTAAACAATAAGACGATAGGCGGAAATTGTATTCAATTACTGTCCGAACGTTTTTGTCTGAGCCGTGATTAATTGTTAGTCTGGAACAGTAAGTCTTGATTCTGTTCCGTTTATGTAACATGGAGAGTATCCTTTTCACTTGACAGTATCACTTCCATTTCGATTTGGTACGTGTGATTTTCTTCAAAATAGCCGCCATTCTCATTTCCATTATTACTACACAACTAAACTCACAAGGAAAGTTATACACGTAAATACCCATCTGCTTATTGATACCTGGCCGCATATTTGTCAGACAATGTGGACTTGGTCGATTTTCGATTTACTTTTTTCTCAACGTTTATTAGTGATGATTTGTTACTTTTTTTTGGTAATTCCAACATCATCAGCTTTTGATCACAGATTCTTCATTCACATATCCATTTTGTTCCCAGGAGTTGCGCTAGAGATTCAGGTTTTGTGCTCAGTGTCATAGTCCTGTGTAAATGCGAAAGTTACTATCCGGTGCCAAAGGTATCAGTCTATATCATCCAAATTCGTGATTACTTGACAGCAAGTTACTTCTACTTGACCGAAAAGTCCTAATATTCATCATCATCATCATCATCATCATCATCATCATCACTGACAGCAATACATCAGCGGTTCACACTAATGCTTAACTGCCACACATCCATGAAGAAAAAGCAAACCCTATATTGGAAGAGAGAAGGAAGAAAGAAGGGGACGGGAAAGGACCTAACTACTGAAAATAACTACGTCCATATTCAAACATTCAGCATCAAGGTGCCTACACCTTGCAAACAAACAACCGGGCTGCAAGTGAGAGTAAGGCGGAATGAAATATCCGATGGAAACGATCCGTAATGTTACTCCTAAGATATTTCCGCTGAAAACAGTTGGTTGGTTCCGTTAGTATTTAACCTTTTCGAAACCTGTACACGAGCGACACAGAACGCTGAGAAAACGCACGGCCCACGACCTCGGAAGTAGATTGGAGTTAAATGGTCAGTTATTATGTCCGTAATTGTCATAGTCAAGCAACCACAAACGAATGTGATTGAACATTTGGATACGATTAATTCGGTCGTATTGGACGTAAATTCAGTTGGGCAGTTGTCCGCGCGTTCACCTTATTAGAATGCACACTGGACTCTACGTGCTGCTCGTGATAATGATATGCACTAGCGATCAGTTGTTATGAGGAAGAATTCTGTTCAGAAGCATCATCCGAATGTGATATCACCTGTGAGCGGTGTTCAGTTCATGTCAGCCAACTTCCCAAGTGATTGTCTATATTTTCTCGTATTTCCATGTGAACCGGATGAGCTGAACACTCTGGTATTTTCGATTTTGGTTTTGGTTTTTCCGGACTCAGCACATTTCAGCGGTAAGCGGGATCGATTACACAGCTAAGGGCAGACGTGGCTATTTCGACTGGGTTCGTCTAGGTTTCAGAATCTTGACAATACGCGACCCACCTGAGGCTCAACGTGCTACACACTTGATAGTGTTTAAGCTATAAAAAAATCAGCTCAACTTAACTTGTTCAGCACGCATCCAAAAAGTAGTCTTTCTTATCATCCGTTCTTCGTACTTATCTTGTCTATCACTCACACGTTGCCATTCCTGATTGTAAGACAACACTGTGATGGAACCTGCTTATTCGATAAACTGACAAATCACAATTTTCATCTACTATGTACAACTGCTACTTGCAAGCTAACCACATCATTCGTTGTTCACCTTCCAGGCTCGACCAGTCTTAGTGCAACCCCTATCGTGCATCCGGTATCTAAAGTATCTCGAACTACCGCCACCACCACCACTACGATCTTCACTTTTTCTGCACCACAGCGTTCTCCTACTGCTAGCCCCAATGTGAGTTTTTCCTTATGCTTCTGTTCTGTCAGCTGGTTATTATTTTCCTTGGTCTTTATTCTTCGTCTCGAGCCGAAATGTGATTACACTTATTTGAGCTTCACAAGTCTCAGCAACATTTGTCCTCTAATGACATTACATGCCTGAATGTTACGTTTGTTGGATTGGTTTGATTACGAATTTATAGGCACCTTATGGACCACGTCGTTAAAAGCAACGTGGAAACTTTTTCCCCAACAAATTCCATCTTGCTCTTATCCACGTTTTGATCAATTGTTCCAATTTGGGGCGTAGTTTTTGGTACTTCGGTCACGCGTTTTCGTACATTTCACCCCAAAGTTGGTCCATTTTCCACGGTTGAACCTTAGGTTTTGTCGTTGGTATGGTTGGGAAGAGTATTTCCTTTCAATCTGTTCAAGCTGTGCGTAGTAGAACGCGTGTACTACGACCCAGCTACACTTTCTGTTAACAAGCTAGCTGTGGCCACAATTACAGCAACGTCTGGCCGATAGCTGTCAGCTGTATCGCTAGCTATACACATCAGTATATGGTGCAGAGGCTTAGCTGGCGTACGGTTGTGAAAAAAAACGTAAAGCATATTTATCTTGGTTTTATGAAAATGGCGAGTGGGAATGTTTTTTAGCAAACAGTTAAGTCATAACCTAAAGCAATACTGAAAGCAGATAAGCATTAAGTGCTAATATCTCACATTGTGTTCAGTGGGTAAATCGGCATTCCGTAGTCATTTTCCTCTCGTCCTCCACTGTTCCGGTTCACTAATTGTCCTCATTGCACAGACAATTCAGTTAAACAACGACAGCATTGCTACCACTGAACCCGATTAACTGCTGTCTTCTCATCGTTCTTACTTTCATGACAGCCATGAGCCTGACCAAACAATGTCATGACCTGAATCGTTCGTCGCAGTTATGACAAGAAACATTTTAAAGGATGAAAATATGACAAAGATAGGATAAAATGAAATAGCAGTGAAAACGTGAGTGGAGGCACCCCACTGTTCACAACACCTACCCGCTTTACTCGGACAGAACTGTTAAATCTTAGAATAATAGTCCAGTTTCTTTTGTAGGTCTCGACAGTATTCTCTTCTCAGTTGCGTTAAAAGTCACTAGAATTTGTCAACGTACTGCATTGCCACCATGCGACTACCACCGATGCGAATATTCTGTGCAAGATCATAGAGCCTGGTCGACCGTATGCAAGATAGGCTAAGCCGGATGCGAGAAAATGCTGAACGAGTAACCGATCAAGAACACCGTAGGGTCAGTAGGCCTCACTCCACCAGGATTGGCGATCCGTTCCTAGAGTTCTAGTAAACACAATCAGGGTCTTCATATTTGTGGTGTTGGCAAATTGCATATCACTGTTAACTCCGTTTCAATACCGTTTAACGCTGCTGTTTAACTATCACAACTGTGACGAGAACAAACCATAGCCGGTGCATGAAACAACTAGTTGAACACAGCTTGTGTCCCTACCATCGCAGATATTGTTTGGCTAAATTAATCGCCCATTCAAGGTTTTCATATGCCTGCTGACAAACAGCCGCGTTCACATGATGTGGGTTAGTTTGTGGATGTTCTCAGAGCTGGGCCTTATTCTAGATATTATGGCGTGGGCTACCGTTGATTTCAACAGCATGCGGAGTGACTGCCTCGGAGTAGTCGAAATACGTGCCACCAGCTCAGGAGACAGAGGTAATTTACATTCTTCTGGTAACTGTGCTCATTTTCCCACGCCACCGTTTCGTGTCTACTGTACATTATTGTCAGGGCACTTGAAATGACAAACGCTTACTTGACGCCTCTGGTTCATGCTCAAACCATTTGAGCTCATTCATCTTACGTGGACTATGCGGTCACACCCACTCTTGGTTTGTGACAACCCGTATACATAACTTCAAATTATCAGCGTTTCGGTGCCTAAACACCGCATACAAACACCCTTCCTGTGGTCTTTCCGTATTATATATGTATAAGCAACTAAATTGTAATTTGTATTAAGGTGATATCTGTCGGAGAAATGAAATACTTTGCGGTCTGTTTAAATGCATCATTCAACATCATTAATATCACAGGCCATTGTACAAAGCCGTTCCCACGTTATTGAATCAAACTGCCGGTCCCATGTATCCGACTCATCGGCTTTCGCTGTTTTTTCTTTAAAGTAAAATGTTTGACTCCATCCTGGCGATCTATATTCGTTCGATTATTGTTTCTCAGGAGCCGTATTATACATCTTCTGAGTTAAAACAAAATTCTACTATCTCTCGCTGCATCCTCCTGCTGTATCTCGACAAATGGGCTGATGTGAGTCACCGCCAAACGTTTTTTCAGGTCTGGTGGCGTGAATCCATTCATTTTAATTGTGGCCTCATCCAAGTTGAGCTAATTTTTCGGATAGGTCTGTGCGTGTGTTCTTGAGCGATATTTTGCTCAGGAAGACTAAACCCAAATAAGTCAGTACGATTGTTAATTAGTTGGAACGTTCACGTGCAGGTGGGAACTACCGTGTGCTAGCGCAAACATTCATTTTGTAAACAACCTCCATCTGATTTGCCATCCAGCTTATTTTATGCGCCTCGCAGACCTCATGTGTCCTTTTTCTGCTCCTCTTATCACATAACGATCTAGCCGCCACCATCGCCTCAATTGTGCTCTGAACCGGAGTTCCAGTTCGCCATGCCGATGACACCACTAGTTTCTACTGGCGCGTGTGATTCTGATGATGTGCCATCTCAACGGAACTCTGATTCTCCACCCGTTCTACCAGCCAAACTGGAATCAGTGTCATGTGATCCAGACGATGAAATGGAACTGACTGCTACCTGGTTGGTCACAGTTTTTTTCCTGCTATTTATTTCAACACCTGGTCGCTATACCCAGTGATAACAAAAACACGGATGTCCGAACCTCAATCCTCAACTAGCAACTGTCTAACTAAACTATTAGTATGTTGGCCTTGACCACCAACGAATTATTCTCGTTTCTCTCCCTAGCTCATTCTGAAAGTCATCGATTTAACCAATGAACTTCGCGATGATTGCATGTACACCCTTACTTCCTTAGCTTAGTTACGGCTGGCAGTATTAGTGTACTAATCCGGGAAACAGAATGGCTATCGACCGAGTTTGCTTTCTTGCCTTAGAGTTCACCCACTTACTTGAACCCAACTATGGATAATGTAACACTGAAAGGGAGTGGTTTTAACTATTGCATACAAATAAATCCTCCGGTCTATGTAATTCCAACTAGCTATAACCCGTGTGCTTGAATTCAACTGGTCGACGTTCGGATGTCCACATCTTACAAACAAACAATCGAGTTACAATTGATAGATGAATGGCATCCTAAGTACCGCCTTTCTCGGCTTTTGCTACCCCGTTCCGTTAGGTGCACCTATCTTAAATAGAACTCAGTGACAACAACCTTCTCTCTACCACCCCCACTTAGTCACCCTCTCTTCTAGCATCCCCAGTTAGAAGGTGGACAGAGTGTACGTCGTTGTAAACGACTTAATGCCATGTACCAAGAAAACAATAATTAAAAGTTGACTTAACTCTCCAACATTGATTTCCTCGATTTCGTGTAGCAGTTGAGCATACTTGGCCAACACTATCCGCTCACATCTTTTCAGGTTGTATTTCATTATTGCGAGTTGTCCCCTTTCCCGACCTATTCTGTTACCTTGACGAGGTGGTCGGGTTGGTGTACTGTTTTGATCCGACGGCCTGTGCTGACCAGGACTCCGGTCCTTCCAGGTGCAACCTCGTCAGACAGGCCAAAGGGGAGCAGTCAGACGAGAAGCAGTTACACTCATAGGATTGTATGTCGCACTACTGACTGCGTAGGAGTGCTTAGGTAGTGAGGCACGATCCTATGGGCATACAGCAGAATTATTTTGATAGTTGCGGCACTGCTATCTTCCGTATTAGGAAGGAGGGGCTTAGAAAAGGTACCCTCAAACAAAGAGCACTCCGATCGCCCAACTGTTTACCGTGACCGCCGGTGTATTATCCAATACGGTCGAAAAACATCAGATATCTCTCAAAAGCCCGATGTAGCTTCGAGTACATCCGCTGCGCGCAGCAGTGTTCAGAATCAGACATTACTGTCTTATTCACTGCGCCCTCGGGCTAGGCAAG
>QNGE01002278.1:0-24344 GCA_008508345.1 Paragonimus westermani | reverse complement strand
TACTTGGGTAGCACTATCTCGTCAGCCTGTAATATTGCTGATGAGATATCAGCGGGGAAAGCAAAGGCACGAGTTGCCTTTGGCAAACTGCGTCATCTGTGGCGTCGAAAAGACGTTCGGTTGTCGCTGAAAGGAAGGGTCTATAATGCTTGTGTGCGTTCCATTTTGCTGTATGGTTCGGAAACGTGGCCTGTTCACAAGGAAGATATCAACAGGCTTGCTGTGTTCGACCATCGTTGTCTCCGTCACTTGGCCCACATTGAGTGGACTGATCGCGTGAGCAATGTGGCAGTTCGCCGGCGCGTATTCCGGAACATTCGGGATGCGCGATCAATTGGTCAAGTAGTTACGTTGCACAGCTTGCGATGGTTGGGTCACGTTCTCCGTATGCCAGCTGAGCGTTTACCGTACCGGGCATTATATACTGAGGGCACTAGCGATTGGGTAAAACCTCGTGGTGGTCAAGCAACAACGTGATCACGAAATATGCAGACCTTGACTGCTCAATTTAGCAAAGTGGGCAAGCATCGCCTGCCTGGCTGGGGTCCTTGTGATCACTCAAACCGTTGGTTAGATACACTATCCGAGATAGCAATGTGTCGCAGTCAATGGCGTGCCTGTATCCATACCATTTCTAGTTCCTCCGTTTAGTCTTCTTTTAGTATTTGTCGACCTTCTTAGCAACGTTTCCTTCTAGAATATTCCACGTCACTGTTGAGGTGAGCGGCGGCTTGAGCCACAGTACCTTTTGGTCAGGCTCGTGGCTGTTATGATGCTGTCCCCTTTGTACGCCCTATCGATCTGTACGTTGTCCAGTTTCGTTGGTTGGTGGTCACGTGTTTATGCCTTTTTTGTCATGCCATTTGTAGCTCACCATTAGTACCCGGTTTTACAAATTTGTTGATTTGGTTGTTTTCTGGTGTGTGGATCTACTCTTTCGCCGGCTTCAAAATTCGGTGTGTTTGGTTGAAAGTGACACTTTAGCAACCCTTTTGGTTGAAGTTGTAGTGTTTTCAGATTAGTAACAGTGATCTTTCCTAATGATGTAATATCACCGTTCGATAATTGTGTACTCATCCGTGTTTTCTGCTTTGTTTATTCTGTTAGCTGATCTTTCCGATCCCTTCGTTCCCCACCTAGGTCGGCCACTGAGAAAACAGTAGTGAGGGAATCGTCTGCAATCTGTTCGGAATGCGTGTCCACTGCCGAAGCGGACCACAAACCAAGTAGCACTCTTCCATCAGAGGGAATTTTATCCAAAACTTCACTCCGCTCCAGCGGTTCAGATGCATCCGGTGCTCTTCACGTTGAGATATTGAAGGACGAACCGGGACAGTCCGGTAACGACTCAATGGACCTAGACGATACAGCCTCTGTGGTCAGTTCCACTGGTGGTTCATCCTTTTCCTCGGAAACCCCACGACGCTCTGGGCGTCGTGTGAGAGCTCCAAAACGATACGATCCCTCGAAATTTTGATTGCCCTGATGTTCTGTATCATATGTAATAAATTTCTTCGTTTCATTTGGTCTCCTATCTGTTCACGTGCACCGTCATTGTTGTCGAATCTTAGGAATCAATTATAGTCCTTGCTCTCAAAAACGTCTACCGCGCGAGCTTCGTCATGTTCAATGTAGTCGACACACACTGGGGCGATGCAGAGGATTGATGTAACTAGGATAAAACATACTTCATACAGTCATGTTTCATTTGTTCACAGAATGGGTATTCGCTAGTCTGTTTTGAACTTCAGTGTAATCTGTCGCTTTCCACTTTCTGTCTCTTTGAACAGCAGCATCATGAAAACTGACCTAATCCTAGGAACGTGATTTCTAGACATATTACGGTGGGAAAAAAGCGTAGTATGTGTTACGGCGAGCACTTTTTATCACAATCAAAACGGAGATTTTCTGGACACTTCCTATATTTGCTTTTACGGGAAATGATATCAGTATGTTTTTGAACAGGTCTGCATCAGCCTAAGTATAGAAAACGATAGTGGTTAATCTTTTCTTTTTTTCTCACAGTTGTGATTGGCGAGAGAAACATCAATCGTTCCATCATTCACTTCTTCGGATTCATAATTCCATCAAGTTGAGCCTGCGTAAATATAAAGGAAGGAGTTATGCATTACTGTGAACCCAAATTACAAACAGTATAAGAGGGATTGTAGACATTGTGTTTTGGTTCTCATAACAATATTTCTCTCAGTATTTCTGGATTTCAAACCAACTACCAACATTCGTAAAGCTACGTCGTCCACCACTGACAGCTCAGTCCATTTTTTTCGATTGCAAACTATCCGACCAGATAAGTCAAGAGTTTGGGAACTCAGCAAGGATAATTTTAAGTTTACATCTATGGGTTGAATTTCTTCAGTTAATATGTTTTTAGTTTAGAACAAATTTCATTTGCTATGCTCGTGTTGCTCTCTAAAAACGAAGGGTGAGATAATATTTGAACTCGATATCATTACGGTTTTAACTAGTGTGTTGTCAGGTGGCCATAATTTGCTTCTCAACTCTTGCTTTGTACGAATTTTGACTGTCGTTTCTGGTGTGGTTCGTTTTTGATGTAACGAATTGCACATGTTTGCACCGGCGGTTGTCTCGGCCGAATCTCCTGCATTCGTAGCTAACTCGACTTCACCATCTGGAAACATTAACTTTTGATATCATTAGAAAGTTGACGACTGGAAGTAGCATGTGTCCGAACCAAATATTCGTGATTTTGATACTGCGTCATTTTACCTAATCACATTTGAGAATTTTTGCTACAGGCGGTGGATGTTGGTGTACTGTACTGTGAGCTCATCTGCTTTGCTTCGTTTTTATCTTAGCGCTTGAAATGGATTCCCCCCTTTTTGTTGGTAGACTAGTATCTCTGTTCCACAGCTGTATCTGATTTATCTCTTCTCTTTGGGCAACTTCCGTTCTTATCTTCAATTTAATCGTAACAGGATAAAAATGGCTCAGAATTTGGTAGTTAGAAACACCTATTCACGTCGTCGTTCCTAAACAACATAAGAGACAGCATCCTGACCAAATTTAAAGTGGACATGATCCCATGAGCTACTGAGTTTTGGGTGATTGGTTGGATCCTACCAAACTGCTAAACTATTTGATCCGGCCTATTTGAATGTCCAGACGAGGATTAAGCGTGGTGTTTACTGAATTTTGATTTCAATCATACGGTTGAAGTCAAATTCCGAACTTAATTTATACAGACTTCGATTAAATCCCTTTCCGTAATCTTTTCAGTGGAAGCGAGGCGTTATCCGCATGTTTTGAATCCGTCACTTGCATGCTAGACGCCTCTGCTGTAAGAGATAGTCGAAAATACCAAACTAATCTAATTTTGAAGGTATGACTTTTCAGTTAATCGACTTTAAAGCCCGCAAGTTGTTCCGCATTGTTGGTGCATTCTTTCGCTGAGCCACTGTATCCTATCTTCGAGCTTGCTGTAATGCGTTCCAAATGGCTAAAAAACACTCACTTTAAGCTGCTGATTATTTCTCTTTAAAAATTGAATTTCATCCTGGTGTTTCTTCTCCTCCAATTGTCTTTGTTCAGCTGCACGTTTCTCAATGTGTTCGCATTTGGTTTTCAGTTCATGAACTTGACGTTCCAAATCTCGCTTATCCTGCTCCAGATCGGCTATCTGTATAAGGTTCAGGAAGAATTTATAAACAAACACACGATTGTCATAAGTACCACATTTTATGTTCTTCATTCTATTACGATTTTGTCAAAAATTCAGAAGAGCTATTAGTAGTATATATGGAGAGTGCCTTATATCTGGTTGGTTGATTTGCATGAATCTGGTGTTCACTGGTAACTTTTCAATTCGGTTTCTTTTTCGTCAGTTTGTTTTTGTGTAAAAATTTGGTTCTATAGACTTCAGTGGTACGTACGGTTTTCTTCGTATTTTAACACCTTATCAGGTTTTGAACCACACGGTCGTTTTTCATGGTATCCAATCTGTTTAACATCACTTGTTCTACTGACGGAATACAGTTTTTTGTCGGTCTAGATAATTTCATCAGGGAAAAAGGGAAACATGTAAGTTATCTTCTGGTTCTCCTTCATCAGTCGCAATTGTAAACCATGTTGATTATGTGGATAAGATGAATAAGGACGAAAATTAAGTGGACGTGTGTACGTTCATGCCGGATACTACGCAGTCAGCACCCTTGCAACTCGATGAATTCCTTCGAACACCATGACTTCTCGAAAAGTCAGTAACTTCGGATTCTCAATGGATGCCAATGCTTTGTACGAGTTCATTGGGTCGGCTTGGTGACTGCTATCAGGTTTTCTGCCGTGGATGTCTAGCAGTCGGTTCACAAGTTTGTTGCATTGTGTATGAATTTGCGCATCTCAGGACATGTTCTATTCATCTGGATAGTTTTTCTTTGGTTTTTAACATGTTTAAACGCCACTGCGTTGGGTAAGCTACACGAACCCACAGTATAACGATAATGTTGCTGAAGGTGGAGAATTCGGGTATCGTCAACCAGTGAACTTCCAGCCATACTGTGCTAGAATATCTGTTAGATTATGCTGCCCGGTGGCGATGAGTGTTTCATAGGTAGCCTTATGCCATCGTAAAACTATTCTCCTTTCTAAATATTGCATACGATTATTTCGGAGTGTTTTGTTTGTTTTGGGTTCAATAGATTATTACGGGCCGGCTCATCTTTTTCTATGCAACATTCCTAACTAACATCGGATACAAGGTTTCTATTGAAAATCGAAGATATTAAATAAATGAATTCATATTTTAAAACTTCCTGTTCAGGACCGTAACGCTGGCAACACCAGTTGGTAATGTAAACGTGAGAAGTTTACTATAAGAACGCAAGGTGTTTATCCATAAGTTCGCGAGCGATGTCAGATTTTTCCTCAAAAATCTGCAGCTAATGTGTAAATTACACAAAACAAATGTTCAATGTGTATTACTCCTTTTGACGTGTAACCTCCAAACTCGAACGGGATCCTTTTTCTGTTTTTAGATAGATGTACTCGTGATGGACACTCTCACTTTTGTTGTACTTCAGCGTTTTCAGGATATAGCAATTAAGCTATGTTAATCTGGCATCTTTCTAGCTTTGAAGTTCCGTGAAGCAGTATTCAGACAATTTTTAATGTCTTCACACATTCCTTCATACGATGGACCGAGTGAGTGGCCAAACCATGACCTCGCTAATCTTCGGTCGGCTTTTGGAGCGGATGTTGGCGGAGAGGAACTTACAGCAAGCGTCATCATAAAGGCCCTATTTAGACTAGGACGACGGTTGGAATTTCAACTACGACCTCTGGAAGTAGTGCTTGCGACTGTGGTCACAACAGTCCTTCAACGCGCGCACTGATTGTTGTCAAGAAATATCCGTATTTTACGCGATGTCATCCAGTACGAGAGAGTGGAGTTAGTGGTTAGGAAGCCTTGTTTATTCAGGATATTTGATTAGTTCGACAGAGGTCGAGACTGTACTGTGCTGCGCTAATCCTTATCTCGGTGAGTTAGTCTCAGTGCAATCGCAAGTACGTGCTGATCTTGATGGAACCACCTTGAGAAGATTGCTCGGACTGATGTATGCTAATGTTCAGAGTACGTTGAACAGGCGGAATGTTTAGACCATTGGGTTGGTCACTGTTTTCCAACACTAATGGCACGCACCGAAACCTGGCTCAAGGGCTCTATCTCGGATGGTGAAATGGTTACTTCTGGATGCCGTCTACTCCGCCCTGACAGATCATATACTATGAGGGGTGTAGTTGGGGTGCTGATGCACATACGTGAGGGCATTCCAGTCACAGTCATTGTGGCAACTGTGGCCAGGACGCCTGCTAAAACATCTGATGCAGAATAAAACTGCCTATCTGGAGTTACGAGACGGTGGGTGTTATCCACATGGATACTCACAACACCAATAATTCCATAATACATCGGCCTCATCTACTGCATACAGCAATGTGGATAGACGAAAACATGCTACTACTGACCCCACCCCCACCATTCTATCAGACTTAGCTCCCAGGCCCCTCCCAACCCCCATTTCTTGTGACCACTCAGCAGGTCCCGCAGCAGATCTAGCCAATCATGGGAACACTGTGCCGGTAAGTCCCATCTCTTACAATTCAGATTCAGACCTCCATTGTCCTTTGCTTAGACCTAGAATGCGAATTGATATACGTGCTTTCAACGTTCGCACTCTCAAACAGATAGGCCAACGGGCGGCTCTCGCACAAACTTTAGAATAGTTGAATATCGACGTCTGCTGCATTTCGAAAACTGGAATCCAAAAAAGTCGTGAACGTGTAAAGCTTACAACACTTGAACTTTCTACCCGATACTGGTTACACAATTCGGATAACTCCCTGGCCGCCGTTACGGGTCAGGCTTGGGGAGGTTTGGTCCTCAGCAGGACGGTTGTAGCCGCATTGATAGGTTGGATTTCTGTTAACAGTAGACTTTGTGCCGTCCACTTGGTAGGTTCAATTGACACCAGCTCTAGACTCAAGAATTTCAAAAATCTTTTCATTGTCTGCTAATGCTCCAACTGACTGCAGTGACGTCGGTGTCAAGGACCCCATCCATTCGGATTTGTCCGCTCTCATCTGATCGACATATGGTTCTGGTATGACTATTTTGGCCGAAGATATGGACGTCTAGGTCGGCCGTCTTGGTGAGGCTATCTCGTTTAGATGGCATGTTTATGGTATCATCACATCGCTCAAATAATGGCGGACGATGGTTGCGCCTGTGCATCGAGCGTAAGCTGTTTTTTTTAGACAGCTCTAGCTTTAGACGTCGTGCACGTCATTGCCATACTTGGTGCTCGCCTTCTTCGAATCAGACCTGGTCTCAGATAAACCGCGTAGCTGTTAGATTTAGGTGGCGAGGTTCCATTCAAGACTCGTTCTTATTGGAACACATACTTGGATTCGGACCAAGCGGTAATACGCTGTCGTCTTGTTCTTACTTTTGCTGGACAACAACCCCACCAACAGCAAAGACGGGTTGTTGAGAAACTAGCTATGGCGTCCTCAAAGAATAACTACCTAACCAACGTAAAAAGTTGTCTCAGTTTTTCTCACCTCGAAGATCCTAGTAACTGTTAGACCCAAATCTCATGGGCAATTTATGAAGCAGGTGCTCTAGAATGCAGCATGCAGGTACACTAGTTGAACAGACACTAGATCTCCGAGGAATCCCTGGAACTGTTAGAAGCTAGACGGAACACTTCTCCTGGCAGTTAGTATACCAAGGCGAGGAGAGTTATCCGTCGGAAGCTGAAACATAATCTAACGGCTGATCGTGGAACTTGGTTAATGGAGAAAGTGAAGGTGTGGTGACCGCGAAGTACGCCTAGCATGTAAAGTTGTTCATTGCATGAACTCCCGTACAGGTTATGTTAAAATATAGGACCACGAACACATACACTCGCTTGCACGGCTGGTACGCATTAACACACGTTGGGTGTCAGTTTGTTATCATACGCTCTGTTGGCCCTTCCTCATGGTGCGCACACAATTCAAATAGTTGTTTCTGGTCCACCGTCCGGGAGACAGATGACACTCATGTATGATAGGTCCAGAATCTTAGAGTGGTGGATGAAACACTGTGGAATAATTTTGCTGGCTTTCTGCTCCTTTTATTTTACTGTCACAAACTTGCAATGTAGCTCCCTGGTCGACGGATATAGCACTACCCACTGAGACTGAGGTAGGCGATTGCTTACAAACTCTCGAACATAACAAGTCTGCCAACCCAGGTGATCTCATGCGGACACTTTTTACAGAAGGTGGAGAGGCGTTCGTAGAGGCTTCGACTCGGCTGTTTCAACTTATGTGGATAACGGAGACCATCCCTTCATTCTGGGGTCTTTCGGTAATAGTCCTCATATTCTAGAAGTGAGTTTGAGTCTCTCGCGTAAACCATGGAGGAATTCGTTCTACCCTAGCCATTTCTAGGGTTCTAGCATCTACCATAATTCGTCGATTCATTGTAGCTCGAAAGGCAAACATCAGGGAAGAACGGGCAAAGTTCTGCCCTGGGCGGAGGTGTATAGATCACATTTTTACCCTTCGTCAAATTCTGGAGTAGTGCCATGTGTACCGCCGATTGAAAATTGTCGTTTTTCTCAACTACAAAGGTGCATTCGACTCGATGGATTGATCTGCACTTTTAGAGTGGCTCAAGTAAAAGGGTTTACTGACCACATATGTGAACACACTGTCAACGCCTTATTCTCATACTTCAACTCGGTGAACTGTCTGACAGTTTCAGTACCAGGAGCGACGTAGGTCAAGGCTGTCCACTTTCATCATTTACGTTTGATTTTGTCATAGACAAAATGATGAAGGATCGTCCACGGCAATCACGAGATAGCGACGTGAACCTTCTCCTTAGTGAGAAACTGGCTGGTCTTGACCATGCTGGTGACAAGATGTTTCTATTTGACACTTTCCAAGCAATACAAACAATGCTAGACGCTACTTACCGCTGTGCTAAGTGCTTCAGAGTGCACCTTGCAGCCTCAAAATACAAAGTGCTTTCGAAAGATTGCTGTGATTACGTGAATTCAATGTTCGATAATGGAGTCCTGGGGGTTGTTGACCGGTTTTTGCTCCTGAGAAGCTGCATTTGTGGTGGCGACAGTGTGGGAAATGAAACAGAATCGCGTATCACTAAGGCTGGGGTGGTATTTGTCAATCTGAGGCACCTATGCCTTAAAGGTCGCATATATAAGGCGACAGTGAGGGCTGTGTTACACTACAGCTGCGAATTTTGGCAGTTCAAGGCAAAACACGTGAACCGCCTTCAGGTCTCTAACTGCCGGTGTTTGTGTTCAGTCGTTCATTTCGGGTAATACCAGCGAATGGGTAACGTGGAGTTTAGAAAGCGTGTGTTTGACACTGATTTTCAGACGAGTTCTCTTGTTCACTCCTCATATTTGCACATAATTAGATGATTAGGTCATGTATTAAGGATGCTAGCCAGTTGTCTACCACACCAAGCACTGTTTGCCGATGCTGCGACCAACTGGCGCAGGTTGCGAGATGGACAGACGATGGCCTGGCGCAGAAATCGTCCACGATGGGGTTGGTCGCTGCAGGTCGGCTCCGCCCTCCTGGCTGGGGCTGACGCCACTCAGAATCGGCGACTGGAGACGTTAGGTGAGATGGTAGCTAACCAAGCTCAGTGGCATGAAGGTTGTCGTTGTTTTGCCGAGTTGTATGCGAATTGAGTACAATTAGTAACGCGGACAGTGAAAGCCTTAAGGAAGCTGTCTTGTTGATGCCGCCTCACTTGCTTACAGCTCGTTTGCTTGTTTGCAAGATGTAGACACCTTGATTTTGAATGTTTGAATATAGTCGTAGCTATATTTTAGTGGTTGGGTCTATTGCCCTCCCCTACCTTTTTTCACTCTCTTTTCATATACAGGGTTTGCTTTTCTTCAAGGTTGTGTGGCAGTTAAGCATCAACGCGAACTACCGATTTATTGCTGTCTATGATGATGATTCACAGAACGCTTAGATCGCAATTAACCTGGCTGCTGAAGGAACTTCAGCGTTACGCGGTTGATGACCACTCTCTTTCCATGGGCGACTTCGACGCGCTGCAGATTGTTTGGGAAATTTAGCGCTGTGTGCACGGAAGAAATAATGTGTGTTTTATTGAACTCGTACTTGCATCAGCACGTCTAAATACCTACTGTATACCTCGGTGACCAAACATTCATATCGGATTGATGATTGTGGAGACCTTACGATTCATTGAGGATAACCCAGCACGTTAACAGTAGGGGTGGGAATAGGTTGAAATCTCTGCTGAATACCGTTCATCCAGATGCTAGAAAAGGTCAACTCCGTTGGCTGCACTGATGGTGGTGATGCAGATATTGATCGTCAGTGAGGCATGCTGAGAGAGCACATGCAAACTGGTCTATACTTTTTCCTCAACTCGGCTTCCATGTTTCCTTTGCCGACGGCTGGTCTGATTGTTAGCTGAAGGCCCGTCTCGGATAACTGAATCGAGCGGGGAGACTATGCCGGACAAACGGATAGGAATACGAACACTGTACTAGTTCGAAGATTATGAGATGCAGCGTCTGGGAATCCTTTTGCAGAGCAGTCATTGTCAGCCTTAAGAGATAATATGCTTGCTTGCGAACACAGACGCCAACAAGAACAGACATGCCTAACTTTGTCGGGGAGGTTGGGGAAGCAGAAACTGCGAAGGTGGAGGTCATGGTTGTCCATTGTTGTACAGTGTATTTTGTTGAGAGATGTCCGATGCTTTCGTCTGCCCCCCAGTTTTTCGACGGTCAGCTGAGAGAAGATCGCAAAGAGACTGAGAAACCTCAGCCTCCAGAATTAACTTGGACTAGGCAGCTTGTGATTTTTAGTACTGAGGAAAGTCGCGAATTTACTTGCTGACCCGCTGACTCGGACGTTCATTTTATCTTAACATGGTCGAAATACAACGAAGGGGAAAGTGGAAGTCGTCTGTGCCGTGTGCAAGGATAGCAGGCGCAAACTGCCTATCACCTCTCGACTAGTAAGCCCCTTCTCTGTTATGCGGAAGGTCGTGGTGTGTTTACTAGATAGGAGGCTTAGGAATTAGTCAAAGGTAAACCTTTGTCAACGTGGTTCTCTTCAAGGCCGCTTATGTCTCCCCAACCTGCTGTTCGCAAGAGGTTATCGGGTTGAGGCTAGAGTTACTAGTACGCTAATAAACGTCATTCTTTTGGACTCAAACAAAGCTCCACATGCAAACCACCTGAACAAGCCCATGACACTAAGTGTAACTGGTGACACCTTAAAGCTGATAGGTTGAGCTGGATAGGACCACTTTCTCTTGGCAAGGTTCTTCTTAGCCCGATACTGTTTTTTCCCCATCAGATCTTTCCGAAATCACTTGATTACCAATTTTAGTATGCGCTGACGGCCTCAAAGTCTGCTGCGCCATAAATTCCACAGATGATCGAAGTTTCCTGCGGATTTATCCCGAACACTTATTGGAATGGCTTCTAAGTGAACTGTGCCAGTGCACTCTGAAAATTATCGGTACATGCTTATTGAGAGGACGAATGAAGTGGGTGCCTAACACATGGATGGAGGTTCATCGGGACAAACAGAAAGTGAACGTGACCAGAGTATTGTTGCCTGAGCACCGCTCATGACGCAGGACAACACGGATGGAACATGCACATTGGTTCGTGGTGTACTGGGAGCGATCATAAGGTTTCTCAGCAGGCGTGGGTCTAGAAGTTCAACTACTGTGTTCGCCCCACACGCTAGATTAATCTTCTGGGAGTGGTGGTATGAAGGCTACAGCAAGTTCAGAAAACAACCACTGAAATTGCGGTTGAAATAAAAAGGAAAGCCTTGAGAGACCAGATCACCTTGGTACGTTTCCCCAAAGCTACTAGCGTGTATGAGATGATTTGCTGTTGACATGCAAAATACTAACAGTATATACGGACTCCGGGCTGTGCTTGCAGCTCACCTCAAGAGTGACAGCACGAGACTTGGACATAAATTGTCACTGAGGAGGCAGGCGACACAGACAACACGTGCATTGTACACCGTTGTCGTAGAATAGCCAACTGTGGGAATGCTTTCTTGTGAAACTCTGGTGGACGAGGAGTCGGACGGCATTCGAAAGAGAAGTAGGTGCGTACTTAGAGAATCTGTGGCGGCTGAAATGGTCATAACCTTATGCTTCTATGGTGTGTGGATGTAGTAATCTATACACACTGCTCTCGATGAAGGTGTAACGGCCTGAAAATTTCGCTGGCCTGCTTGCGGTTTGGTGTGTAAAATAGTTCCAAAACTCAGTTGCATATTGTACCTAGGCTATTAAAAAAGCTCGCATGATGCATGCTGTCCGATTGTTTGTCTGCATGTCATGTGAGCTTTCTTAATAGCCCAGGTATAATATGCAACTATGAGTTTTAGAACCATTTCACACACCATACCGCAGGCAGGCCAGTGAAATCTCCAGACCGCTACAAAGGATTACTGAATAATGAGGAGTCGCCTGTGTGTAAAGTTGCTGAGGCTGGCAGCTGTGAACTCGCGTAATCGTTTTGCTCATATATTGTAGGTCACCTATCCAGGGGGAAGTGTTTGGTTTCCCTCCAAATTATAAGGTTATTCCCTAACTTCTATTCGACATTAGGGTATTATTTTCAGCTTCTCCTAGAGGAATTAACCATTTATATCTTCATAACCTAAATGTCTTTGCATTAGTCATGATTGATTAGAAATACGAAGCAACATGATGACTTTTTTATAAATCACTCACCATTCTTTCCATATCTGCTCTCCCTTGTTCTGCTTGTAAGGCCTTCCTCATCCCAAATGCCACGCTTGATTCATACAGCGTTTGGTATGCAGCTATTGTCATCCGAATCTCATCTCTGACACGTAACAGCAACAGACCGCGTTCGGCACAATTGATGGTTACTTGTCTGATCAATTCATCAAAAACCTAGGTTTTCCCTTACTCTGGGTTATTCAAACAACCTGCCTGATTATACAGCTCCCGACGTACAGGACAAATGCCAGTTTCCCTTGCTTGACGCTGCTGAAGTCTTCTATCAAGCTCCTCCTGTAGATTCACAACATCTAGACGCGTTGCTGGCGTGCTAGATACATGTTGGATCCACAATTGCCCGTTTTCTGTCCATTCTCTGTGTGCAAATTTTTACTTGAAATTTCAGCGAACCTAGGAGGCAAGATGGAGTTCAATATTTCTTCTGTCTGTTGACTGGCCTTTTGTTCAATTCCACTGCAAGGTTTCCCCTTTGGTGGCGGACAAGGAATAGCCGAACAATCAGTGGTTTGTGGTATGCCTTTCAGAGGTTTTGCCTAATAGACTTATATAAGTTATGTCATAAAATACTTTCGCGCTTTTCTTGTCCAAATTTTTCGTAACCAGGATTGGTGTATCATATTTAACCAAGGAGATATTTGGTGGCATCATCTTTGTCGTTTGGATTGCGACTCGGACGTTGTTATAACATCAATAAGCGCTTTATGCATTTAAACAAAAAGTACGCTTCAGGTGCACTTTGTGCAGTACGAAGTGGATGTCGCTGACCAAATACCCAGCACATCTGCACAACAATATCGTAGAAAATCATCGACGTCTGTTACTACTCCATCCGATGGTTGGGTTTTCATATTCCGAGTTACTCGTCTTTCATCCGCAACATCTAGTCTTGTTTATCAAAGTAATCCGCGTTAGCCAAACGTGAGAAGACTATCCATAAAGTAGGGGTTGCAACCATGATAGACAGGTAGTGATGAACAGAAATAAGGGATATCGCCATGACCCCACTCTATTCAGTTGACAGTTTGTGGGTCATAATTATGATGAAATCTTAGAAGGATTAACAGGGCTAAGTGGCAAAACCGGTCTCCCAAGCGGTTTGCACTGAGACCGTGTTATAGACCCACACATTCATATTTTCACTTAGTAAGTTTAACTGTAGCCATGCTGGCGAAATCAACACCTTAACATTGCCTGAACGCTCAAGTGTATTCGGAGCACATTTACTCTAGGAAAAATTCAAATCACTTCACCTCGAGATCACAAAGACATCACATTCATGTAGACATACAAACACCCAACCAACACTGTCAGGAGCTTCGTCTGGGTACGACTCAGGCAGTTGAGGAGACAGCCACTGACAACGTTTGTGTCATGAAAACTCTAGTTGGCGGAGCTTCGGAGGCTAAAGACAGTAACTTCGTTCCAGATGCTATGCTCTGTGATTTCGCCGTGGCTTTTGACCGTGTTTCACATGGCTGTCTGAAACATAAGCATGGGTCTTGTGAAATCTAAGGAGGGGTTCTCCGCATGATTTCCTCTTTACTTGATAATGGAACTTTTTGGGTAAAAACCAGGTCGGATATCTCGATTCCCTTTTCCACTTATAAGGGTTCCCCTAACAGTCAGTGCTAGGTCCTGTGTTACTTCTTATCTCCATCAACGGTCTTACAAAAATATTTCCGGCAACGCTCTCCTTTAAACCGACGACGTGAAAATCTGACATGCAGCTTATCCCCGTGCACTACAAATGGATCTGGACGCAATCATGCGCTGGTCGGGCGATTGCAGTCTACCACTAAGTGGCCATAAGTGTGCTCATATTCTACTAGATGAGGAATCTGGAAGTAACTTCGGGATTCATAGTGCGTTCAACATAGTAGATATGATGAAAATGATCTGTCAAACTGGCATCTAACACGTCCTGGGAGAGACTTCCTCTACCAACTTCCGGCAGGTGACTTCTATATACTCGACATTCGGATATCTTGTTCAGGGCCAACCCTTATAGTGCCATGGTACCAGACGCAATCCACCTTCGGATCCTCAAAAAAGCGCACTCGGTTTGGCTGTGCACCCCTTTAACCTGGTTAAACTTACACTTCCGACCAGTACTCTCACGGAAGTATGGAAAAATCTACCGTCACATCTTTATATGAGGCAAGTGCTCGTCACTCTCCTAATAGTTATCGGCCGATCAGCCTCATCAACGTCCCATGCAAAATAATGGAGCGAGTTTCAAATAGCGCCATCCTTAGACATTTCTCTTTGAATAAATTTTTTCTATTACCTAGCATGGCTTTCTTTCCTACCGGTCATACATAACCAGCATGTTAATCTTCATATAGCCTAACAGAAGCGAAAGACAGCGATCTTACTTCGGATGCTGTCTTCTTCGAATTAGCCAGGACATCTCACCGTGTCTTACTCGGTCCTCTTGCACACAAACTAAAAGTGTATGGGATCCACGGAAAGGTTCTTCGCTGGATTACTTCCTCCCTTGGTAGCAGGACATTCGGAGTAAAAGCCGGTTCGGGCCTTTTTTTCTCCCTGCCTAGCCTTCACGGACGTTCCCTAAGGATCGGTACTTGATCCACTGTTGTTTCTAATATACATCACTTACGTTCCCGAGCCTGTTTCCAGCAACGCCTTCCTTTGTGCTGATGGCTTGAAAATCTGAAATACGTATGACCCCAATGCACTCCACACTGAACTCGACCTTATTAAGTGCTGGTCCGATGATTAAAGTCTCCCTTTAAACGTCGGCAGTTATGCAGACATGTCGCTCGGAAAAGACTCGGGAAACCTATTTGTGATGCACAGCGCACAAAGTGCAATAGACCTTCCGAAAGGTGACCTAGAAAGGACAATCTGGGAATTTAGCTGTTGGCTACCTTATCCTTCTGTAGTCGTCACTACATGGCTGCCAGAAGGCGGTTTGTGACTCTTGGAATGATAAAAAAGGCTTTTTCCAAACAGACAGGGATGCTTTTCAAATGCTTTACAGAGTTTATATGAGACCACTGCTCGCGTATGTTAATCGAGTCGTTCACACAGGTTTGAAGAAGGCCGTGTTGGTCATTAAATTTGTCTAGCGAGTTGCTACCAAAATGGTCACCGGCTAACGACAACTCTCTTATTAATCGCGCCTTGAAATTCTTCCCACGCCACGGTGGCTTATTTTTCACACACTTTTTCTTTAGCTCATGACTCGTGCAACAACTCTTCACCCCACAAGCTGATAACGGTCAAACGGGTCGCGACAAGAAGCTCTATAAGCATCACCCCCGGACCTTCCTTAAGCAACAGTTATTCTGTCATATATTTATCAACCAAAAGTGGTCAACTGCTGTTCTGAGGATCGTTCCAGTGTGTCATCCAACTTCCACCTATTTAAAAAACTGTTATATTAGTAATTCATTCTCTTCTGTCAGATTACTGTTTAACTCTGTTCTTGGTACTTTCTTTAACCTCCAAGAGAGGTGCCACACACTGTTTTCAATGACTAACTTTCACTTCAACAGAAAACCGTCAGATGTCGAGACAGAAAATTTGGCTAGATCCGGGTAACTTGGGGGCTTAGCCTGGAACCGGTATTCAAATCGATGAAACTCGCATACGACTGTTGTGATGTAATTCTCACACAGTTCGTTGGAGCAGGGCACGTAGAACAGTTCTCCACGGTGGCGGATGATGACATCTGGCGACGGCATAACAGAAAGCTCCATAAATTTCGTCCTTGGACCTTCCTTACACAGGAGTTCTTTCTTCAAATTATTATAAGCCTTTAGAGCAGCCTCCCTTCTGATGTAGTTAGCAGCGCTTCTAGAGGTCACTTTCAGGCATTTTTTGTTTATTCTTTACTCAGATATTCATTGCGCAAGTAATATTACTGCGCTGTCAGTATTCACTGTGATCTCCAGCAGCGGTGCCACACCGTTTTCATTTATGGCGTTTCACACCAACAGACGCCCACCTGACAATGAGCAAGGAACCAAGACCGGATCTGGACACCTCGGACCTCTGCTTCGAACCCGTGTATCGGTCGCTGAGTCACTGAAAACCGGCCACGACGGTCGAAAATTTAAAGCAAAAACCTTTCACTTCCCGATTTCATTAATTTTTTCACATTTTTCATCCCGTGTGCAATCCAGACTATTTCACCTGTCCTTGGTCTGACCAGTCAATCGTCCTTTTATTCTTTGAAGTCCTACATTACATAAGAATACCATGTCTGTCATCCCGATTCCTTGAAAACTGTGAATGAAGTTGGGGTATATTACGCTGTTTACAGTGTCAGGCTTTACATATTGTCATGGTTGAACAGCCACAAACTACGGTAATTTGAACCCGAAATTGGCAGAGGTAAGGAAGTTCGAAAAACCGTCATAACTAAGGATGATTTAGGATGAATACATGTCACTATTTTTCGCGGCACTAGAATACACGAAAACAGCCTTGCGGCTGGTATTCTCAACCCCGTTTAGATGGGCTTCTATGTCTGTGCAATATAGTGCATGTGACATTATGTTTATCTTAATTTCACTGAGTGCGTTAAACAAGGAATAAACTCACAATTTTCTCACTGATGCTCAACCAATTTAGGACGAAGGCTAGGTTATTGCGCAGAACCCTGCAGAGGATACGCTTGATGGATTCTTGCAGATCAGTTCCTCCAGGTCATGGGGAAATTGTCACCTGCTAACACTTGGAGCAGTCAAATAAATTACTTAAAGTTTATAACCGAGTCCAAAGACTTCTGGTCAACATGAAAAGACTGCACGCCGTCGCCGTTGTGTACAACGACTGCTGAACTACATCAGACCACCTGTGTATACACCGTCAGATATCACTGTTTGATGGAGTATTTTCCCTGTTTCGCCATGGCTTCGTGAATGAACCCGATAGCGAAATACCTCAAGTTAGCCCTACCAGTTGCTTACAGTCGCCTCATGGACGCAATGTTCGATAGCACCCGACGTCGCGTTAAAATCTGCTCGTGCAGCTTAGAATATTCTCCATTGACTTCAGAAGTACTCGACGGTGAAAATGCAATGCAGCTGAGATGTAAGATAATAGCAAGGCGGTGGATGATAGGCACTGTCTAAATGATAGGTTTATTATGCATCCTAACAAATATCCACTAGTTTTCGACGTCATGTGAGTGGTTGACTGAAATGTTGGCATCCAGCTGTCATCGGCTTCAACAAAGTCAATAATGCGCCTCGAAATTCCACTGCTAGAGTTGTGCAAACGAACACAAATAGAGGCGCAATTAGAGGAAGAACAGATTCCAAAATGATTCAAATACTTCCATGTCACTTTGAAATTCCTGAAAATTTGACAAACTTTCATTGGAGTACTGACGAGTAGTCGGGAAGTTGGTTTATTTTCAAGTTGACCATCACTCACATTTGATCGCAGCGTTCGCATTCAGATAGACTTTCCAGNTAATTCCGCGATTAGGTCTACCGAGGCAGGTCGAGATCACTGAACTCATTAAACCTGCTAGGCGATATTTCATTGGAGTCCCAATTTTTATATGAAACTTGCCGAAAAATTAATCATTTACGTACTTGCCTAAGAAAACTTGTAGCCATTTGCCGAAAGGCACTTTAGATTGATATCTCAATTTAATCAGCGGTAGTTAAGTTTGCAATTGCAGCATGTTTTCTTGTGTAAACGGGATCCTTGTGAGTGTAGATTGGCTGCTCTTTACATAACCACACACAAGTTACCAGTACTGACTTTTTTCATTACCAACTAGGTGTTTTCGACAGCTGCACAGTTCATAAAGAATTACAGGAATCTTCGACTTTTTAATATGTTCATCTTCACCTTGATGATCTCACCCGCAAATTATCTTACTTTGATTCAAGCGTCTCACGCTTTAGAAAATGTAGATAATATGATATGCTCTGACACATTATCACACATACGTACGATCTTTAGTCACCCAGAAGAAGATATCGTTGGCCGTGAACAACTTACGAATATGCAGTATGCTTTCGCACTGGTAGCTGTTTCATCTAGTTGAGTCAACCCGCGAAGAACGCTCGAGTAATTAGTGTGTTCACACCAATGTCTGCTCCGTCCCACAGACTTTCATCATGTCAATTTTGAGAACAATTGCGTACGGGAACATGTGGAAAACCTCGCTGGAGGCGATCGGAATACATGCTAATTATAGTCTCGAACTTCGTCGTGTCATGATGATAAGGATTGCGATAGCGCCGAGACGGGAAATTTGCCACCCTATCAGAACCGGTGGCTGGCAGAAAAATGAACCTTGGTCGTGAGACTACTTTCAGAGTCCCCAAAATCCTATACTTGCTGCTACGTACGAATTGCCTTGCTGGTACCGGCGCACCTGTTCACATTATTTTGTGAATATTAATTCACTATAACCCACTAACACCAAAGTTATTTATTGGCGTGGGTAGTGCAGCTTTATTCGCGACTGCATAGTGAAGTTGCGCTACTTTCGTTACTGTGTTCAATTAGTTATAACTGAGGCGGTTTCTCGATTAAAGAAGTTTCGGTCAATCGGTGTTCACATACAAGTTGATACAAACGGAAGTATGTTCAGACTTCTGCCAACCAATCAGGGACGCCGATTAAGTGCTGTTGCATACTTATCTGTTTCAAACAGCCCAGCTGCTAGATACAGAGTCGTGGTACAAAATGTCAGCAAACTGGCCGATCAAAACGTGAGTAAGCCTGTCGCTTACTGCAGTCGTAGGCACTATCGTTCTTCTGTAAAAACATGTCGGTTCCTCAGTAGACTGTGACTGCTTGGTGACGCTCAGATCCTTGATATGCTTTTCCTCAATTAAGTTGCTTAGTACGTGACACTGTGAGGTACACTCACTACGTTACCAGTGTTTTAACTGTTGCCACAAGAAACGCCGCCCAGCCAGTCTGGCCGTTTATTGATTTCTAAGGGTCGACCGGAGTTTCTGTTAACATCCGTCTCCTTTGGCAGCTCCAGTGCGGTCGTGCTAGAGGCCATCTCACGCCCAACCTCCTTACACTTAGTTGCTGCGTTGAAGCCCACTTGAGGACGGTGAGTGAATCAATAACTACAGTTTGTTTGCAGACGCGTCGTTCTCCATCACGACCTCCGATTCACGCCAATATAAGGCTGGGGAAATTATGGGCGTACAAACTCAACAGCAAGAGCAAACGTCGCAATACCTTCCAGTGATCGACGCGCAGCTTGAGTTATCCTGTTCCGGTTTATTTTCTGGTATGATCTCTACGCAACCTCAGTCGAGTCAGAAACAATGCAGTAGGGTTAACAGAATTAACTGGTGATGGGTTTCAGTGAAACAGCTGCACATGATACTTATTTTTATACCGTCTCACTAGCCATCAAGGTGGATACTTCCACATGAGAGCATCATTTGCCCCCACTTAGAGAACAACATTCTATCGACCAGTATCTGAGTGATAACTCGCAAACCTGGAGGAAATGTGCGAATGTCGTTTGGGTAAGAGGGCAACTTTGTCATACTTGTTTATTTGCTAAATTTAGCACTTTCGTTGAAATGCAATGTCATAACCACGTGGCTTTAAGTTTCCATTCAGACGATATCTTCAAAACGCCGTAAAACTAATTATTACCTTGTTAGCGGATCACGCATTCTACCTCAAAAGTGCGATAAACTTGCTTATATAACTTGAAAAATAGGCTAACGCCTAATGGTGTGTGTTAAATTAGCTGCTTGTGTGAGTGTTCGATGATTGTTATGCGTTAATAGAAAGTTGGTAGCCACGTTTCCTGCTCTATTTATTCCCATTTCATTTAGTCGTCTGCTGACGGTGGAATTACTCATACCACTCAAGTTACGCGCGTAACAAATCATTTCTCCTATGGATGCCGATCTTGATGTATTTTTAAAACTTCATACTGTTACTCTTAAAAGTTGTTTCTGCGTAGTTTTTCTCTATTACTTTTCTTCGCCGGACCTTTGTTTATATGTACCCTGTTTTTATTTGCGCCTGACCGCTTCGCCATCACGTGACTGTTGCATTCGGTCACAATTACGTGAACCGTTAATCTCAGAACTTGCATACTTAGTGGATTCAATATCGAGGTCTGTTGTTGCCTTCCACTATCTGGTTTATACTATTGTTTTTGAACATTAGCACCTTATTAATAAGAAATTCGTCAATACGACCGTCTTTCTTTTTGGATCCGAATCGGTTGCTCGACGGGCTCAGAATTTATAGACGCTCGTTACTTACAGACGTAACTCTNGGTTGCTCGACGGGCTCAGAATTTATAGACGCTCGTTACTTACAGACGTAACTCTCGTGGATCCAGCATAGCAATAGACGTTGCGAGAAGACTGAGCGTTGCTCGAACAACAACTAGACATCCGGGATGAGCAGTGAGTACGTTTTCATCACCGAAACGGAAGTTTGGGCACTTCCTCCATGCATTCTATTTTTCCCGCCGACACTTCTTAGTTAAAAATCATTAACTGTAGGTAGCGTGCCAAAAAATTCAGCGACTGTGTAGTTCTCAGGCATAACGCAGCGTTTTCCCGTGCTGTTGATGCCATTTTTGTTTTAGACAGCGCAAGTCGCGAACATGTCTCAGTGGGTCTTCGGCACCCTCCTCTTATAGGACCATCGTTGGAACCCCAACTTCAGATGAACCTTGTCCTTTGATGTCTCCACGTTGCTCAAAGTGAGTTTGAGTGTAACAGCCACACGAAACCAGAACCTTCGGCGCACCCGTAACACCAGCACGGCGCTTCAAGGTCGAATAAGTTGGAAGCGACCATTTGAGCGCGAAATCAAATTTCTCGCATTTTTCGTGAAACGTCAAAATGCATTTTTGAGCACATGTACATGGATCTCACTGGGTGCAATAGTTGTGTTGTTATGGAAAATATCGGACATACTCCAAATTTTCTTGTAGTCACGTCGATGTTTCAAGTAACGGAGACACCATCAGAACGCAAAGTCGATCACAAGACCAAAACGATATCTTTAGTGGAAGAAGTATAACATGTTTTTCAGAAAAAAACACCAGTGTAGTCATTTTCTAGGTGTATCAGATTTTCCTCATTGCAACAAAATCTTTGCATTCAACAAACTCCACATACGTGTCCTGAAAATGTATTTTAATATCCCACGAATAAATTGAATGATCACTCTTGGCACCCACGTGGCATTTTCCCGCCCGCTTCAACCTTAAAACACCATCAGGATGTACCAGGTAGTTGCCAAAACTTTGATTTTATTATTTTTCAGAATACTGAAAACCAGGGTTCCTGTCAAAACGTCCGCTTACATTCGGAAATGACCTTCAAGTCCAATACAAGCGAAAACCATAAGTTCTGGAATAGACGTAACTTTTGTGCATTTGACTATTCCCTTCAGGGCCCTCGGGGACAGTGACGTTGGTGGATGTTACATCTGACTGTCGCCTAGGAATACCGTCGTAATTGCAAGCCAGTTTATACGTCTGAATTGATGAGCCGTTTAAAATAGACGTCACCTGTTTGTCCATGCAATTAAACCCTATGGGATTGCTCATATGTGGGAGAGGTAGACTTCCCAAGAGAGAGTTGGAGTGCCAACAGCGAGGCTTGCCCTGGTTTTATGACCAACGATTTATGAGCGAAATCAACGGCATGACTTTTACGTTCGACAGAACCATGCATCAAAGATATATTGTAAGAAATACAAACTGCACAAAATAGCGGCAACAGTTCGTAGTAGAACAACAACAGGCATTGAATATCGTAATTCAAACAAGATTGCGCGTGCGTACAATAGGATAAAAAGCGATAATATCGCCCACCAGTGAAATCAACCATTCGCGGTGAGTTTTCCGACGGCTCAGACGCGTGCTGTTCATGTGTATAATGCATCGCCGAACGATGCATTGATAAAAAATCCGAGGCACAGTCCGAAGAGCTTACAAAACGGATGTGTCTCAGAAACGAGGGCGGTGATCGAACAGGCCAAATGAACTATAGCACCGCTCGCCAGGTCAGCTCATTCTGGTATATAGAGGGAAAGTTTCTGCAACTGATCCTAGCAGTAGTTGTTAGTCCTTGATGTCTAATGGTTGTCCGAGCAATCCGCTTGCAACGGCTGTCCACAGTATACATATTGACTACGTCCGTAATGCGTATCGCTGAGCACACTTGGCAAAGGATTCGGATCCAAAAATAAGATGGCCATACAGACAAGTTACACACTAACAACATGTTAAGATGTAAGAGAGTTCTTTAAAACCAAATGAGGGAAATAACATCAAACCTTGATATCGGAACCATCAAATACAAAAGTCCTGAAGTTTACGGATCACGCGAATACGGCCAAACACAGCAGTCCCTTAAAGGCCGAGGGATCAAGCATAAATAAATCAAGGGTATATATACAAAGGTCCAGCAGTGGGGATAATGAAAGACCACACGAGATCAAGGTTCCACGGGCAAACAACATAAAGATACAGTAAAACATCAAGAGTAACAATTATGGGGAAATGAAATGTTGGAAAAGTAGTCCGAACGGTCACGCCATTGTCCGCACTGAAGTCTCGCAACCTCTACCGAGAAGATTTCGAATGGGAAGAGAAGAATCGACAACAAGGACACTTGACGCTGACAGCAACTTTAACGAAAATAACACTGAATGAGGTGGAAAAGGTGTGATGTGAAATATCTCAGTGGAAGTGCGAAAATTCAAAATACGGTTGGCTGTATTAGACTGATACTAATACACTTAAATAAAGTGGGTAATGCGTTTAAGAAACCCCAGTTTTTTATTGAGAGCAAGTGTACATTCCGATTGTACCGATAACTCAACCAAATTAACATGCGTAAGTTAGATTTTAGAATATTTTTATGAGTTAATCATTTGTGAGGCAAAGGACGGTAGATGACTGAAGGGTTCATCATCATTTCCAAGAAAAATCAGGCCGATTGTTCAGAATTATTGTTCGCTGTTGAAAAATGGTCATTAGTAATTAATCTCGACGTAACATTAGGCCATGGATAATTCAGCGTTTTCAGGTAACATTTTCAAACATATCGTGGTGCGATTCAGCGAGTCAGCGCTTTCTACGCAGATTCGAGGAAAGGAGCCACTTTTCATTCCACGAAAGAGCGCATCACCGAGGTGCTTGTTTGCACGCAATACAGAGAAGCATCCACAAACCGGAGGTTTCCACCGCATAAACACATGTACATATATGCTAACACTAATATACGGTAACCAGTACCAGAGCACCCAGCAGCACAGACTGTCCAAGTTACATAAAATGGGCAGAGTTGCGAAAGTGAACGGCAAACACCTGATTAATGAAAAGGGAAAATAACCGAGAGAAAGTATATAAAACACTAGGAAAACAACTTTCTACACCCCAATTGATTGTGTTGGTTAACTCAAAGCTAATAAAACTTTCGCTTCATAAAAAATTTCTGAAGGTATACGAAAAACAGCTGACATAACCAGAGACAAACACACGTCCGAAGCGCCATAAATTTGAACACATCTCACCCAGATGAACTCAGTGATGGATGTGGCGAAGCAGATCGCGTAAGATTAGGTCGATCTTGTAACATGCTGTTGCGTCCTTTATAAATCCAACCAAAACCTCATACGGCAAAAGTAAGGGAACCAACGAGCGACCTTGCGTTTGAAAAAACTACATTATTCGGCCTTTAAATTAGGACAAAGTAGAATACACAAATACGAATCACCAGTTCGCTTCCTTCGTGCTTTTCCCAAGATGGGTGCGCTATACTTATGTAGATTTACCGTGTGATTGTGCTAGATCAAGCTTCAGCTTTCTATGGGTAGTTCAAACCTTAATGGTTTCAAATGCCACTATAGATACAAATTATCCGTAGAAAGTGAAAGGCTAAGTTTCTCATCCCAAGAGTCATAAGGCCTCTTTCGGCGGCGAACTAGTGGTGATAATGTGGTGGATTGTCAGGTCGGAGGTGCGATTTTTCGCACGCTCGGCCGA
>QNGE01002277.1:97011-120140 GCA_008508345.1 Paragonimus westermani | reverse complement strand
AAAATCAACACGATTGCCTCGTGAACGAGCGGCTGATGTTTTTAACATGTGATCCGGTCGAATCCCGTTTAAGTGCCCGTAAAACTCGCGGACTAAATTTCGGGCAACGTGGACGCAACGCGGCTGAGCGTTCTTCCGAAGTAGAGGCTCAAACAAATGCCCTGTAAGAGGGAGCAACACGAACAAGCCTGAACCGAAGACCCAGTAAGATATGCTCACGACTTACATAACCTTAGACTAAAGCGGCGGCAACAACACAGCAGCACGGGGCGCCATCCAGTTCAAATTCAATCCGTGCACGCTTGCTGGTTTCGACTGTGCGGTACATGATTTTGTCCAGACCTTGACAAGGATGTGCATCACTTACGGGTCGTAGCAAGATTGAACCTGGACTACAATAATTTTTCTTGAAGGTGACTGGATGGAGTGTTCGGTTGAATAAGAAAACTGCGGCCAAATGTGTGATTACCGAGTTTCGCGTTTTTTCTGGTTACTCGCAAGAATAGCGCAAAATTTCGCCGGCAGTTGCATCCGCAAGGCACTAATTTAGCCAGTTCTAAATCTGTTAATGCGCTGGTCAATCAATATGACTCCATATTCACATCATTCCTCTGAAGACAACAGGCCACCTCAAGCGCTTTTTTTCTGATGTGTCTTGTTTGGGGCTTGCACACATTCATATATTCTCAGTGGCCTTGCCCCCAATTTGCGCGTACTCATGGATAGTCCGATGAATTGCATGGCACTTCTCTTGTTCTACTTAAAATTACGGAGCAGCCGAATAACATGAAGCAAGCTGTTCAACAACCAAGTTGAACGGGGGGCACTTTTCACTAGATGAATATTCGTTCATACGAATCTCATATGTTATAGTTACTACAACGACAGTACGGTGACTTTCACAAATGCGTCGAGAAATATAACATCATTATTAATAAGTCTCAGACCCCTTATTGACCGTCAAGGTGGATGCAGAATCCGATCCTAGTACTAGAAATGATGTTGTGCATCTGGACTTCCTCAAGTGCATGCCAAGAAACTGCTCGAACTTCTCTACCACCTCGGCGCTTATAAAAGTCTGTTCACTCAGCACTCACCCCACTTTGATGAGTAATGTTGCTCTGCAAGAACAAGCTTCTGTCTCCCTGGCTGTTACAGAAGCGATCAAGGCATCTTCTACAAAAAATTCTTGAAATTACTTACTCCCGTGTTCCCCTGAACGGTAAGAAGTCTTCGTTTTGTCGACATCTAGTTTTTTCTGATGATGTCATGATATGGTGGGATTATCAAGACTCCTATGTCTATTTCTCATTGTAGGTAGACTTAAGCGAACGCTAACCAACTGCTTCAGTTTGCTGTTGGGGAAAGTATGCTGACACGTGTTTGAGACATCTCTAATACCGTGATCAATCAAAATAATAATAATTTTGTTCTACATACACGCAGAAAAGTGTAGAAACATTCGCTTCGATAGGCTTTCTGGTTTGCTGGTCAATGAAGCTAATACATGTGGAACCAGCAGTACATTGTCACTCCCGGAACTGATTTTTCTTCAGTACAACCTCATATACCCTGGACCTCTGAACAAGACCTTTCCAATTTCAACTTGCACATGGCAATGTTAACCAATGCCGTTTTCCGTAGGGAGACGGGGTCCCTTTAAAGGATGTTCAACAAAATGTCCCCAGGGCCTTCGCGGTTCAAAATTATAAAGCGAAATGATATACGGCGTTTTCAAACAATGTTTACCATCAACCACCGTGTTCCCAACAGAAAAGAAACTGAAGTTCACTCATGAAGAAACACAACTTGGGGTTAGTTGGATACCAAAGGATACCTGATTCAGACTTACGTTGAAATCGACGGAGATTACCACTGCCTAAAAATGGAGTAGGCTGATTTCCGAAGGTAATCGCCTCTTTCAGCTGGAACAGAGCAATTTGTCAATGCCAGAAACAGAATTGTATAATCGAATAGCCATTGTGTGCCAAGCGCCGGACAAGTGAATGGAAGAGTGCCGAACCCTAATAAAAGGTGAAGGAACAGCGTAAACATACAAGTGCACAAATAGGAATTAACGTCAAGATCCTTAAAAGCAACAGCTAAAGTGGCTACACTGGGAGTGAAACCTATGTACTGTGAACCATTGCACACTTCACAGTTCCGCTGAATGGGCATAAGCGCATCCGAGCTTTTTTTCTACGTGTATTCGTTACTGCCGGTGACCACAGAATAGAATAAATCTAAATGGTCAACACATCTCCGAACAACACGAATACTATACACTTCGCTTCCGAGTCCCATGGCTCTTTTCGGAGCCTATCGGGACGGCGTTTAGACCGTTTCTCAGAATAGAAGTTCCAGGTTATCCTCAAACACGGGTCAAACAACTTCCAGTCCGCCGTTTACTCCATTCAACATACAATCGCCTGAGCGTCGAGGATATTGTCATGACTAAGTAAATTACATCCTTGTCCCAGGTAACCCCTGACATGTATGCTCAACACTGTCAAACTTTTTTGCGAACATTACGTTTAGCGTAATACCTTCCAACCTGAGCTTCCGTATAGGTACTTGGGTCGCTTACTTGTTTTTCCCCGCAAAACCTTCTAGAAGCAGTGAATTCTCTGCCAGACTGTAATTGGAGGGCGGAAGTCGCCCTGTTAGGTTGGTATTATGGCCTTATCTGCCGTCCATATGAAGATGTACGAGATGATTTGGAATAAACCGTCCTTGAGAAGAAAGGGAAGGCTGGACGAAGTAAGAATAATCAAAAGGCGTATTGACGTTGTGGGTACACTCACAAGTACTAACAGCTGTTAGTTCTTGATGTCAGCCTAGGCCGAATGTTCCTTTCGTGAAGTGGAAGATGTATATTTCATCTTCTAATTTTGTCGCCATCAATCCAGTTCTCTTCAGTCCCCAGGTATTTTGAACCCCTGAACCCAATGGTTTATGGGGTGACTCGTGTAATGTTGGCAATGCAGCTCAGAAATTATCCAACACGAGCTGGAATGTCTTCGGTACAATTAGCGGGCCAGCGAATTATTAGCAGCAGTGAGAGGCAAAGACATCCGAGAATTCCGCACTACTATGCATAGGATCAAAGGGTTGACAGCGACAATATTGCACTGTGGAAAGCGAAAGTACAACCAGGGCTAAGAGAAGAGATGTTAATAAGCATCGGCAACGAAACCGGAATCAGGTTCAGCAGAGAGTACACGCTCAGGAAGAGCACCCTTTTGTATTACGTGCGCACGGGGGGGGGAAATACTACGGCCGCACCTCAGTCGGCCCCACAAACCGCGCGCTTCGCCGGTGGTCAGGCAATTTGGGGAAAACAAATATGAGGACAAAACCACCATTAAGCTTACAGAGCGCCGTTGATCAAACACTCAGTGCTGTTAGAAATATGAAATATGACCTGACTTTCAACGTAGGAACGGCCTCAATGGAACGTGACCAATAGTAATAAGCGGGCAATGTATCGTCCTGGTAGAAGGCAAACTAAAGCGCAATCCAGTTTTCAGAAGAGACAGGATAAATCCGTTCCAGCGAAGCTTTAAACAGTAGACAGATCTAAATCCGGTTGAATTTCATCACAGCACTACTGGAATTTCTCCCATTTGTACTGGAGCCAAAGCTAGGCCACCTGAGGTGGTTGAAACGTAGAATATTACAACTTGCTCGTAACGTCGCGTTATTCTCAATCTGTTTATCGAAGTGGCGAAGTTCTTTACCATGAGAACCGGTCTAGAATGGACTTTACTCAGGTAATGGACGCCAGTCAACATGTGAAGAATAGGCGTAACTTTGTTAACGCTAATGTTAAATTCAACCTCATTACTCTGTGGCATTTTCGTAGAGACGTTGAGAAAATTTTGCACAATAAACTGTGCATTAGGTGACACCAACTGGCTGCCAAATTTTGGCGCCAAAAGGAAACATTGAGCGTATAGTTGAAGGGACAAAATTGGGGGTGGGAAAGCGGTATGAGGGGTGAAAACCTGATCACTGCGAATGACAAAACCTTGGCGATCAAAGAATGTATAGCCTACATGTACGCGGTGACATCGATTGGTACTACGCAGCTTCAGTCATTTTGTTCTATGTTCATTAAGTGCAACAATCATATCCGAGTGGTTCTCCCGACGAAATGCTTTAAGGGAGTCGAAGTAAAGAACAAATTCACCATTACAGTCGTATTGAGACCAGAATGGGGTTGTTTCACAAGTTACGATGGTTCAGCCGATCGGAGCCTACGGACCAGCTACTGCAGGTGGAACTGTTTTCGATTAGTGCAAACCAATCAGAAACCGTGAACAGCCGGTACGTAAAACTCGTAAGAGGTGGAGATGTGGTTGAGATGTTCGAATGCTCGCCGTAATTAGGCGCCTAACTTGTTTCATTCAAGAAGGTGGAATATAACAACGAACGAGCCAATAAAAAATGGACATGCTTGTCCTCTGGCAGCAGTCGTTGTGGTAACCACTGCCAGTTCTCTACAGAAAGAATACCGCTTTCCCAGCTGAACTGAAGTTTCGGTTCGGCAGCTAACGGTTTACAACCCTGGTGAGCTGGCTCCAATAACCGCTCAGTGGCTGCTGGTAGACACATAATGTTTAGCAAACCCTCTCCAAAGCGGTGTTGTACATTGATAGAAAAATGCGACCAGAAGCATTTACAAAAAGAACCGTACACCAGCAACTCCACTGCACATAACAAGCAGAACACCGTGGTGCTTAACCGTTGATAAAGATGAATCGCTTTGCCGTCAATAACGCCAGGTTTTTTTATCACCGAATTCCTAACTGTGTGGTGCCAAGCCACTCGAGATGGACTAGACGAGCAACTTACCAAAAAGATCGCGTATCTATTTGGCAGCCTCAAAAAGTGTTTGGGAAGCATGTTAGGAACGAGCTTCTTGTCCAAAAGGTACAATATCTCATCCAGAGTGGTTGTATGCAACTTACTAACTGTGCTATTACCGTCGAACTTTCAAAGACGAGGAGATCGTTACGTCTGTGTAGTCGCCGTTAGAAACGCAAAATTTTTCGGGGCTTTTCTGGCCTTTTACATTGCATCTTGTGAATCGCATGAGATGGTAGTCTCGCGTCAAATCCGCCTTTAGAGTTGAGAGTGCATCGCGAAATAAACGCAAAATCGACCGTTGCCAACACCGCAAGCAGTACCATCGGATGAGCATGGCGCGTCGATGTCTGTCTGCTTATGGATAATCCAGCCACTTCCGAGTCGATACTTCTTCCAAAACGCACACACGTCATTTTCTAAGAGTGAACCTTAGCGTTAGACTGTGAGGCTAAAGCGGCGAATTTGAAGAATGGATGGAAAACCAGACAGGAAACCTCGAACTTGCCGGACGCGGAAATCAAGACACAGTGCATCTGTGTTCATTTTTGAAAGTGAAAACGCCTACTAATGGCTGAACAGTTTGTATTTTTGTCGCAAATGAAAACGAATGAGACCACCACACCACCGTTTGCTAAGACTTGCAGTGGCTTTGAGAATATCAACCAACATGCACTCACTGGTGAGAGAACAAATAAGACGCCACACACCATTACTGTCCCGCCAGCTTTTATAATTTTTGCATGTTCGGTTACACTCGAGGAAGTCAACAAGGAGGAATCGTGTTACAATGAAATCAATGGTGTCTGAACTGACTGAAATAGGATCATCTATTGCGAGTTTGGAAGGTTTAACCTATATAGTACTCCAGACAACCAAAAATCACCATCAATCAGACGAATGATGCAAAAACTGCTGGAGGAACTGCATTAATTTTCTGAACATCACAGTGGATATCCGGAACCGAATCTTTCACATTAACGGTCTCCCAGCTGCCGCAACTTCTGTGACGGTACGAAATAACAACACACCATCGCTTCTAAAACTGAAGTTCAGAAGAGAAGTGCTACGCAAAAGTTCGGTAGTTCAGCCATCGGTAGCTCTAACAAGAGGCGGAGACTTCAAAGGTTAATGCTTTCATCCTCTTAGTTAAATGCCCTGATGAGGATGTGTTCAAAGAACCTGAAGAGGAAGGTGTGTTTTGGTGATTAAAAATGGACAACAGTATTCAAAAATGTACTTCATTCAAACCAAGAGCTAGTTTTTACGCTGTAGTAATAACGCAGCACGCTAGCTAGCAAAATAATATTGTAACCGTTACCTGCGCAAAGTAATTATCAGCGCGGCGAAACAATGGCATACAATGTTTTTCCATGAATTAAATCCATTAAACCCACCGCGGTTCAAACGAAATCCGGGTTGTCGTGGGTATGACGTTGCTCGTTCTTCACACGCTAAGGAGCTCTTGTCTGCGCCGGGTCGATTAAATTTACTTATTCGATGACTAAATTCAAATCTGAAACAGACTCGGAAACGGAAATTCCAGTCTCAGGAGATCCAACAGACTGTGAAATGAAGAGCTTTGAAATCTTAACACACTTAAGACCAATAATAGACGGGCCAGAATTAATAACAAAAAGTGAATATGTGTATTCGATGGATTGCATATCTTTGAGTGGAAATTCACATTCGCTAAGAATTGGCAAAGGATATCCAGTATCACTACTAACAGAAATACTGACAGGCCTCTAAACAACAGAAGGTCCTAGCCTCTTCATGCAATCAACAGAGATGAAAGAATCAACGTTACCCGTGTCGGCAGTGAAGGGGTGTTTGGGATCACGGTTAACGGTGAGTGAATGTGTTATATGGTCGGTGGAACCAACAGAATTACGAGAAATTACAGTAAGAGCAACGGAATGGAAGCCAGGTGAGGGACTTCTCTCTCATAAAGACCTCTGGACTAAACACGTATCCAAACTACGACAGACGGCCTGATCGTGGCCCATCTCGCCAGACTTACGTGGTTCGAAGAGCAAAATGGACGCGCCAGTCGAAAACGTTCATGACTAAACGACTTGCAGTTATCCTGATTTTGGACAGAATTCCGGTTTGAATTATGTGGTTCAACTTCTCTAGGTCTGTGGAAAGTCACCTTTTCAAACTGCTATTGTTGTTCGTGTGCCTGCATCTTTGCCCTGTTAGCGTTATACAACAAAACTGGTTCTTCATTCGCCGTAGCCTTTGCATCCTGAAACTGTTCACAGAGAGCCCTGACAGGCTAGGAATATGCCTCCTTCAGTTGCAACAACTTCTGCTGAAGACTAGGAGCATTGATTTATGCAACTAACCGATCTCTTAGTTGAATCTACAGTTGGTCACTGCAATTACATTTGGGTGCCTGGGTACGATGTAAGAGAATATGCGCATGAGCCTCTTGATTTTTGTTTCGTGTTGAATAATGAAATTGTGCACTTACCGCGGCTTCAAAAAGTGACAGGCTGAACGTGCTTGAGTAGCAGATGCTTCAAAGAATCATAAGGAAGTTGAAGAGCTGAATTCGGAAACACCAGATTTTTAATCAAATCCTACACATCCTTGTGAATGGCGGTGTGGAAATAAAGTGTTCCCTTTTCTTCCTTTGTAACCTTACCGGTGTTAAAACAAATCTCAATGCGTTCCAGATAGTCTTCGATTCCACTCGATTTTTAGTAGATGTTCGGATTTTCCTAATTGCAGGAATCCATCATAAGGAATATCTAAAGCACAACATCAGCTGTGGTGATTGTAAATACGCAATAGCAATCGGAACTGTGCTCAATTCGAACCAAAAATTGTTTTTTACGCAGCAGTAATGAAGCAGCACACTGGCTAACAGAATCGTAGTGTAATCTGCATCTGTACAACGTAATTACTCGTGCAGTGAAACAAAAATAGCATGCAATCCTTCTTGTGAAGGTCGATCACTGAAGGTGCCTACCGACTCGCCCACTAAATGAAGCGAACCATTTACAATGTGACTAATGGAATCGTCGCAAACCCAGGTGAGGTCAGCCACGGTGCGTTTTTGTGCTTACGATATACAAAACCAGCGACACAACATGACCATGGTAATAAAGGTTCTCACTTTTATCGTGAGAACCATGAATGCCCAGATATGCAAAATGCTATGTGATAGAAACCTACCATAGCAGGTAGTCCAAACCTTGTTAACCAACGGGGATCTCAGGGAGTCTTGCCACTACATCTCAAGTGCACAGTCTGGATGAGAGATGCCTCGACCACGCCGAGTTTGTGCAGTAGTCAGCCCAACGTGAAAGTCCAGGGATCCCCATTGACTACTGTCGTGCTCGTGTTCGACCATAATGAAAACCGGACCACTTCGAATGCTGACGAATCAAGGACGGGCAAATGCAGGCTTTTAGTTCCGTGCACCTTGCGTCCCCGTCTTTTAGCTCCGCAATACCAAGGCTCAGGAAATCCTAAAAGTTTGATGGAAAACAAACGCACTATACGGATGTCACTAGCACGAGCCAGCACAATCCTAGTGAGGTGCAGCTTCTGCAACTGCCTAGTGTTGAGCAAGCACAACGGTCCAGCTCTTAACTTGTCGTATAAATCCAGTCGGAACTTAGGAACATGGTTATCATGTTGCATTGAACATCCTGGATAACCACCACATTTCAAACAGCGGATTCAACTTTTCCGACGTACTGGCATAACTAATTCTGTATTTAAGAGACGACCTGATAGTAGATTTGGCGTCGATTATTGTCCCTCATCGGTCTCAGTTACGCAACTGACATTACTGGTTAGACTGAACATCGACTTGTCGGCATAAATTAGCTCGAGGACCGGCCGGTGCTTCATCACATTGTCCTATGGGCTGTCGAAGGTTACCTTGAGCAGGAGTGTGCTAGACAGCTAACTACAAGTGGAATGCGTGGCATTCACATTCAGCGCAAATTTCTGGGCCTGCCATAAATGAGCACACGCTAACTGAATCATTTTAACTGGTTTGGGGTCAGAAGCCAGTTGACTTTTCGAAAACATCAAGACGCACACAGATATCGCACGTGAGCGCTAGATACTTGGTACAAACACAAAAGTTTGTGTGCAACCTATAGTCGGACCGCTTTACTGGAAATGAGTGGAGTGTAAAGGTAGGCAAGTATGGTGGTTAATAGCAGAATACTTCGAAGTCAGCTAATATGTGGAAGGTGAACTCACTATCCAAAGGTTCGACCAGAACTGCGAATCGTCTCAACTGCTCTCAAGCTATCTGATCTCAAACCGATCTACTTGTAACGTTCGTTCGTTCGTTTACTTCAGAGGCATCAATTTTCATGCGCGTTCTATTCAAAAGTGCTTTTGTGATTACGCGCGAAGATGTCCCTGGCTGGTCTCAAGAAACAGCTTAATAAAGCCAATCAAGTAAGGCCAAAATCTGCATTTGTTACAGCTTGAGTTTCCCTCCGTTTATTGCTTATGAGTTTCAGTCTCTGTGGTGTTCACCCACTGAATCATTTACCGCCTGGCCAAAACAAGGACATTAAATATCCTTGTTTTGGCCAGGTCGTTAGCCTTAGCCATGTAGTTTAAAGTTTTTCAGGTTGCCGGTGACACATCAGGTCATCGTAATTTTACGGGATTCACATTATCTTGTATCGTCTATGACAGCTTAAAAAGTTGTTTACATGGCTCAAACCACAACGCTCGCAGCTGCAGTTAGACCCCGTGGTGTATTTTTTCGGAACGTTCCAGCTGATTTCAAATCCACCGTGTATATTCAACTTGCTGTTGGAGAACATCTTATGGGGTACTGTAGAGAAAGTATCGTATGAAGTGTCATCACACTGCACATGTTGCTTTCTTCACAGCAACCCTTTAATATGGTTAACTGTGAACTGTAGTTAATTGTTTACTGTGCTAAGTAATATACGTAAACACAATGAACTTCCAGTGGATTTTACTACAGACCACGTGGTTTAAACCTACACCCATATATGGTGGCTCATCACATGTTTAAAACTTACAGAAACATATGTGCTCCAGACCTCCGCTGATATGCTTATTTTAAATCACTTTAGAGTTATAATCATTTCGGTTTCTTTTTGTTATCCATCTGTTGGCTGATTTATGGCGTTCATTCATCAACTGTTTATTAGCGGTCACTTTACTGGTTCATCTTTTCACTGCCTCCATGCCTATATCTAGATTAAATCGACGTTTTTAAAAATGCCTCTGAATGTGTGAACTTAGATCTCCTCTGTTTGCTTTTGCAATTTCTCCGTCTTAAACCTTGTGTCACAATGACCTTTGGTAAACATCAAGCAACTTGCGTATTTTCGAAGAAACCTTCGGGTTTGTACTCAAGTGCACGATTACAAAACAACATTCGATCTTCAATGTGGACACAGGTCTCCAGCAGAATAGTCCGGAACCTGACAGTTAAATGCGAAGGAAGCATCGATCCTGCTGGCACCAAATAGGGATTCAGTTTAGTGGTGAATTAGGGCTTCTTTCGGGAAAGTTTAAGGATGGATTTTTTCGACCAGCCAAACAACACTCGCGAAGTTGTAGGCAAAACAGCCTCGAGAAACAGAATGATAGATGCTTTCTTTGGAAATGGGTCAAACGCTTGCTAGGTTTGTTCGGTTACACGACCGAAAAGTTTGGACTGAGTTCATAACTGGCTTTTTACTGCATTCATACACAGAAGCATGCATACATAACAGATAATCAAGAATACGCATGTAGCCGGGATCCTTAGAGAAGCCACGCGATTGCCGGTCATTGCACGATCAAGCGTCGAGTCATACCACCAGAATAGTAGTAATAAGACGATATAATAACGTGATATACGGCGAAAACCATCACGTAACTTGGGCTGTGGGTTCCGTCAATACGCACCGTAGTCATTTTCGGTCGTTAATGTGTTGCCAATTTTTTATTACGAGCCTACAATAGTGTGCTTCAGTTCACCGGCAGTGTAGCCAGAAATCTGGTCGAATGGTGTAAAGTATGCTGTGATAGTTTGTACTTTTTGAAATCCAATTTCAAAGTGAATTCATTTTGGAGCCCAATCTCAATACTTTGTGCTGTTTTATTTAAGTATCTTCAACCTCAACTGTCTCGATGTGCTACTTTTGTCGCGGTGTATCCTCCATTTTCCTTGTTCATGTGACCTTTTAACCGTAAACCTTCCCTACGGCCACGCAAGTTTGCAAATCAGTATAGATTTCACAGTTTCACTGTATGTCATGATAATTGTGTGCGAAATTATTTTAGACAACGGTACTTTGACTATGTACATTACGAAATGACTTGCATTCATTCCGGCCTACCCAGCGTGTGGCTGCACTGAGAAGTTTCATGTTTGTTTCTCTGTCGGCTCGCACGATCACTCAGCGTCTACTTTATTGTTTTGGGGCAATTTGTTGAATCCAGCTTTCTTTCACACTTTTGCGCTTTCTTTTTTTTAACTTCTAGTTCATGATAAGATTAGGCGGTGAAGTTCGAATGTGATTTTCACAGTCGGAGAATTAGGATTACGAGACATACACATCTTACTGTCCTTCGGGTACAGGATTGTCACAGCACACGTCGCTGATTTTAACACCGGACCATGTCTGTTTGATTTCTGCTCAGGATGACTTGTCTTACAAACACCTGTATCATGTTGAACGTTCTCGTTTCATGTTATAACCACTGGCATATCACCCTATCGTACGTTAAGAACACAAGTGACGAGCGGTATGTATAAAATGTCTAGCAAAACAATTGTGATTAAATTATTGTGCTTATTGTTCTTTCGACTTCGATCGTACTGGTGGTACGTTTAAGAGCTGCACCGTTATTGACGCTGTCTCCACGAGGTACGCGCGGCCTTGTAGTTGAACGGTTGTCCAAGAGACATACCAGTTGATTTTCGCAGTACAGACAAGCACGTTGCAGACTTTGCCCTGCTCAATATGAGCACACCGTTTGTATCAGAGTGGCCGAAGCATTATAACCTCTACTCCGTAGTGCGGGTGTGCGGTTAGTTGTCTTGTCAAACACACACTGATAGTGACAAGATCGTCCAGTTTGGCAAATTTATTAGCTGCTTCTTATTGCAGTTCTAGACTTATTGTTGGTCACATTCTGACGGTTGTGTAATAACCTTTTTCTCATATCGGAGGAGAATATTACGGGGAAACAGACGGGTTCCGTTAGCACTTGGAAGATCTCATGCATTGTCTATGCGACTGGTACATCAGTGTTATGCTGTAATATTGGGTCAAAAAGTGCTGTGTAGAAGAGATTAAGTTTCCATACACATCCATTTTAGGCAGCTGTATCCCAGTCTAGTGTTACTGAAAACATTAAACAGGAAAAATGAATGTGGACCGCTTTATTGCGATACACTAGAAATACTGAAGTTCTCATCAAGCCTCAGTATCTTTCAGCTTCACCATACATCAATAGTTGTCTTTTTCGGCTACGGTATTTTAAAAAGGTAAGGATGCAGATAGCTTCATCGTCAAATATGCAACTCCGACCACCAAGCTAGATTTTGGTGCTCTGAAATTGTGCACTGTGTTAATCGGTGCTAATTCGGTCACTATCTGGACGAAATATAGTTTATTTATGGATTTGTTTACGCCTAGAATAATGGTATGTGGTGCATGCCGTACCCATTAAGCTGTTCGTTGTATAAATTATAGTCCGTTTGTAAGACCGGTAAATAATGGAAAAGCCTTGATAATCCAAAACAAATTATCCTCAAAGCTATGACCATAAATCGATCACCAGTTTGTTCGTAGTAAAGTCTCCATCTTTACACAAATCCGATATTTGGTCACTGCCAGCTCTACACGCTGGATATCTCATGGAACCTCTACTACTATCAGAGGCGAACTGCCGACTGAACACGTTGTGTTCACCTGCCCTATAGATGCCATCGCCGTTGTAACAAGCCAGTTCATAAAGGTGCGTTCCCACATAAGGTTCGCTTCCATATGATTTTTACGTTAGTAGATCACAAACTGGATTATGCGAGCTAATGAGAGTGAAACTCCCAACGGTGTGATTAAACATCGGCGTTGTTGCTAAATATCCGTATTGTCCAAAGGGCTGAAATTTTCCACCGTCGTGTGTAGTGGATGGTTTTTTCTTAAACCTTATTAGCTGAGTAGTAGATATTCAATGACTGGAATTCGGAATAGTCAAACTAACCTCTTGAAGCTACCGAAAAATCTTCTAACAAATTTTGCACAAGCTTCTCAGATATGTGTAGCTGCTTTTAAATTTCGTTCTAATGGTTGTGCGAATCCACTCGTTCTCACATTTGACGGAAGTGTATCCGTTTGCTATGGAGTTCTTAGTATTTGGCGGAAAGAAGGATGGTACCGCACGCTTGTATCATAAAATAAACCAGAAATGTTCAGTGCGTTTTCTGGCTTTCAAGTAGTAGTCTAGCCGGGTGTCTGCTGAGCGTTCAATATTCAAAACGTTTTCCAGTAGCACCCCACTACTGACGTTGCCTTAGGAACTCGCTGATTTGCAGTCGAAATGAAATCCGACATTTTAGATGGATATATACTTCTTAACCCAGCCTTGGAAAGTGTTTTCGCAAACTCTTATAAGTGCGTAGATTTAATGTGGGATAGTAAATTTGTGGATGTTGCTGGCTAGTTTGTGTGCTCTCAGCAACGCCGAAGATGTAGGTTATAAAATAGATGTTGGATTCCCTAAGACTATGACAGTATTCGCCAATCTTAGACGTCTCTAGTGACAAGGGCATCTTTCTAGTGCTTGAGGGCCATGCAACTGACGTGTCCCTGAAAAATGTGCTACTTTACGGCCGCAAAACTCGACCTATCAGACTACAAGGCGTGAACGCTATATAATTACTCGGTTTTTGACTTTTCCATTCAGCCACCCGCATCGGGTAGTTCAAGGGACTAAGCAAAGAGGAGGTTAGGAAACGAGCATTCGCTAAGGAATGTCAGTCGAATTCCTTTGTTTATATACAAAGGATGGCAGCTGGCAGTGTTACGCACCCAGCATCTCTTACGAATGCCGCCACCGTCTAGTGTAAAGTGCGAGGTGGGCACATAATGACCTGGCGTCAACAGTTAATTTCATTCGCCAATTAGTTAGCTACTGTAAGTCAGGTTCGCCTTTCGGGGATGGGACGCTTGTGATTCACAAAGTCGGTGGCTACAAACTTTAGATGAGATGGCAGCTGATCAGGCTCATTATTGTGAACGTTATGATGTGAAGTGGGTGCACCTAGTGTCGTGGGGCGAGGAGGTCCTTAGGGAGGCTGTCCTGTTAAAGGCGCCCTACTTTTATTTATAGTTCGGTTGTTTTTTTGCAGTGTTGGCACATTGCTACTGATTGCTTAAATATAGACAATTGTTTTTAGTAGTTTGGTCCTCTTCCTCCTTTTTCCTTTTTATGTAGGGTTAGCTTTCTCTTCACAAATATATGGCGTTTACGCACCATCGAGAGTCACCAGTTGTGTACGTGGTTGCTGATAAAAATGCAGTCTTTGCCACACCCATGAATGTTTGACTTCAAGAAATTTCATCAATTCAGTCCTATTTTCCCCTCTCGCTTACCTTCAAATTGAAGCCTACTTTTTATCTCATTCTCAGTTAAGCTTCGGTATAAACCGCTGATGCATTACAGTCGATGCTGTTGTTCGGTCGTGCATTGCTAATCGCGACTTTTCACGCGAGTATTAAGGGGTCGCACGTGTGCACTGAAAAGAAGTGGTCGGTGATTAGTACACATTTTCACAAGCATTCAAGTCTTGATGCGTTCATGTGTCCCGCACGCTTTGTAGGGCGTCCGTCTATGTGTATGAATCTTAGACAATAAACATTCTTACTATTACGTGATGGGGATTCTGGCTGATTTAAACCGAACTTCACTACTTTGGTTGCAGCCGTTGCATCTCCATAGACTTCCTGAAAGTTTGGTTGTATGAAAGCAAATGCCAGTTGCGAATGTAGAAACTAACATTGTCTGATGGTTCGTGCACACAATTTTTTGAACTGTAGATGGATACTGTGGATTCAATGAAAGTGGAAGAATAAAAGCCTGAAAGCGAAGAACTTTCCATTATCAGTTGGGTTGAGTTACTTCATTGTGTTCGCGAAGTCAGCACTGGGAGGCAACATTATTCGAGGGCCAGCATCATCATTATAGACAGCAATACATCGGTATGAACCACTGATGCTTAACTATCATACGACCATGGAGGAGAAAGACAAACCTTGTGTAGGAAGAGAGGGAAATAAAGAAGGGGATGGGAAGAAATCTAACTGCTAAAAATAGCCACGTCTAAATTCAAACATTCAATATCAAGATCACTACATCTTGCGAACAAACCGCCAAGCTATAAGTGAAAGTAAGACCTCATCAACAAGACAGCTTCCTTGTGACATTCACTGCCCCACGTCACTAAATGTACTCACTCTATTGGCAACTCGGCAAAACAACGACAGCGTTGACGCCACTGAGCTTGTCTGGCCTCCGCCTCACCTAATGTCTGAAGCCACTAACTCTGTGAGTTGCGAGGTCCCAATCCCAGGAGACGAATCCGATCTACAGTGACCAAACCTTTCGTGAACGATTTCATTTGTCTATGTCAGGTCATCGTTTGTCCACCTCACACCTTGCGCCAGTCAGCCGCAGCGTCGGCGACTAGCTGGCGTCCTTAGTACATGACCTAACCATCTCAGTCTGTGCAAATGTAAGGATTGAATCAAAGAACTCGTTTGACAATCAGTGCCAAACACACGCTTACTAACCTCCTCGTTGCTTACTCGTTGGTACCACCTTATACGAGCGATCGAACGCAGACATCAGTGGTCCAATACCTGAGAACGGTTCACGTCTTCCACACTGAGCGGCCGGGTTTTTCTGCCACACAAGTTTTCCTGCCCTCATTGTTGTCTGATATACGCGATCAGTAAGCTTCAGAGGGATATCTCTCTGTCGCCATAGGTGCCTCAGATTGGCGAACACCGACCTAGCCTTAGAGATACTTGCTTCTGTTACATTCCCTACACCTTCACCGTCACTGTTGTGCCTTCCCAGGTATAAAAATCTTCCAGCAACCGCCATGGCTTCATCATCTAACATCAAATCTACGTAATCAGAACAATCTTGCAGAAGCACTTTACACAGCGCATTCCGAAGTATTTAGCAGAACGCGAAATAACTTTTAGAGTTGTTTGTGCTGCTTGAAAGTTGTCAGATAGCAACGTCTTGTAGTCAGTGTAATCAAGATCTGTCAGTCTCTCACCCGGTAAGAGGTCCTCGACGGCATCTTGTTGGTGCCCCTGACAATACTCTATTATTTCGTCCATTACAAAATTGAACAGAAATGGTGAAAGGATACAGGCTTGGGGTACTCCGCTCCTGGTACTGAAAGTGTCGGTCAGTTTACCGTTAACCCCAACTTGAGCTGAAGTATGTGAACAAAGCGCCGACAGTATCTTCCCGTACTTTATCGGCACACTCATGCGTTTAAGCGACTCTGAAAGTGTAGATCGATCCACCGATTCGAACACACTTTTGTAATTGAGAAATATGACGATTGTTGGCCGGCGGTACACATGGCGCTGCTCCAGAATTTGACGAAGAGTAAAAATGTGATCTATACATCCCCGCCCAGGGTGAAATACTGCCTGTTGTCCCCTAACGTTTACTTCCCGAACTGCGGTGAGTCGATAAAGTGTAATGGATGCCAGAACCCTAAAAGTGACTGGGGTTAAATTAGTTCTCCTATGATTTCGCAATTGCCTCTGATGCCTTTCTTGAATATAGGAACACCTATCTTGTGACCCTAACACAGAGGGGTGATCTCCGTCGTCCACACCAGTTGAAACAACTGAGTCAAAGCCTCTACCAACGCCTCCCCACCTTCTTTGATAAGTGCCTGCACGAGGTCATCTGGACCAGCGGGCCCATTAATGTGAGGAGCTGAAACGCAATTGTGGAACTCGGTCTCAGTGGTTGCATCCAACTCTACCAACCAGGGTGCTACAATACAGGCTTGCGGTGGCGAAACAGTGGAAGCTGGAGGCCAGCTAAATCTACTCTCAAAGTGCTCCACACACCGCTCCAACCTTCTGGACTTATTATAGTTGAGTGTGCCATTTGTCTCGCTGATAGCTTCATTGACAGACAGTCGCCTGTGACCAATGGCACGGATAAGCTTGGAGAGTTTGCCAATGTTTTCTGATTCAAGCGCGGTTCCGATTTTCCTAAAATGTTTCATTAGCCACCCCTCACGATCGGCGATCAGGCTACGCTTCAGATTTCTTCCGACATACCTCCTAACTTTGTTTTATGAACTGCCATGAGGAATGTTCTGTACGGTTTCTGACAACGCTAGCAACTCCTCCGAGCTCCAATGTCTTTTCAACTCGTGTTCTCCCGTGCTCCATGCTACAGTACCTGCTTTCCGAATGGCCTGTGAGATTTGATTCCAGCAGCTATTAGAACGTTCGGAGTGAGAACTACCAAGTTGGCCTTCCAAGCTGGTTTGGTACTTATGCTTTATCAGTAGTGAAGCCAATTTTGGAGTAGCTAGTCGTTGCTGTCGGTGGGGTCGTTACCCAGCAAAAAGAAAGACGAGACAACAACTTACCAACGCATGGTCTAAATCCAAGTGCGTGCTCTAATAAGAAGGGCAGTCTTGAATAGAACCCCGCCACTTATAACTAACGACTATGTGGTCTATCTGAGACTAGGCCTGGTTCGAGGGCGGGCGCCAAATATAAGTCATACGCACGATGTCTAAAACTGGTGCTGGCTAAAATCAGCTTGTGCTCAGCGCACGGCTGCAACAAACGCCTGCCATTATCTGAACGGTGTGATGCTATTCCAAACCTGCCGCCTTGACGAGATTCGGCCTCATCAAGGCGGTCGACTTGGGTACTCATATCTCCGGCCAGGATGACTGTATCATAATCATGTATCGACCGAAGATTCGAGTAAAACACGTCTTTAGCGCCGACGTCATTACATTTAGTGAGAGCAGACACAGTGAACGGATTTGTGGTAGTCTTGCCTTTATTCGACAAGTGGTCTCTGATGACGCTATAAACGGCACCGACACGCGAATTAGCCAGATAGGCTAGAGACCGGCTGTACACGAGCGAGTAAACCGTGTGTCTTTTGGGTTTGCGCCACAGTCACATGACATGCAGATAAGCAATCGGATAGCATACATCATGCTAGCTTTCTTAATAGCCTAGGTACAACATGCAACCATGAGTTTTGGAGCTATTTTACGCATCACACTGCAGGCAGGCCAGTGAAATCTCCAGGCCGCTACAGTATCAGAATGTGTGTTCGAAAAGGTCCCGTAGGTGTCCAAGCCCACGGTGTCTGTGTGCATGAGTGAATGAGTTAAGCTCATGGTCCTGACGTAACCTTCAAACTCTCTCTGGTACCCAGTCAACCGAGTGGACTGTTCGACGTTTTTCTAAGCCGAGGATCAACACACCTGTAACTTTTGTATTCTCAGTCTATGAAATAGATATTTTTCTCATCGATGTAGTGCTGCTCATGATGGTGTTCAAGCCTAATGTTTTCCGTGATTTCAGTCTCATTGTTGTTCGATAGCCAAATACTAATGTCATCATTCTGTCCACGCTGTTCTTCCAGAAGATATTGGATGATACTTTCTTTGACATTGTGAGATACAGAGAGTTTAATGAGGATCATTGTGGACGTAATCTTTTATCAGGAAGTATATTAGACTTGTTTGTTAGTGTGTAAAACATCCTTCATGTAGTTTCTCTTTGAAGCGACATTATGAGATCTAGTCCAAAGCTTATAGTTGGTTTCATGAGACCTTATCTCATCAGTAGGACTGGTAAGTTGTCTGATGAGTGCAGTACTAGTGTTGTACTAGTGTTGTAGTAAATGGGGTGGAGAATTTTTTCGCGATTTAGAGTGCCCTATACTTTTCTGGAGATTGATCCAATATTTATTACCAACGAACCAGAAGAGAACGTATCCTTTACTCAGTTTCTCTGACGACTCATCCTAAAAGCTGTATTGTTCACTGTGCTTCCTTTGCACGTCTTTCTAATGACACCAGCCGCTGGGGCCGTGCGTCTCGGACGAACCGAAATTGCTACCGATAGGCACAACTGTCTCTTGGAACTGATACAACAAAATAAAACCCAGTCAGTGTTCAGTATCGACAACCGATCGACAATGAAAAACCAAGACTCAGCGCGTTGACCTCCGTGTATTATCATCGACCCTGGAAAATAGAGCGTACAGAGAGACACGGAGAGAGCTGTGTTTTTAGCCCCGGGCCAGATGTTACAAAATGGGTAGCGTGACTAAAACAAAAGTAGGTGAAAAACCAAAATCATCGAAAAGGTACAGATAAATGTGACTATCAAAATATTATTTAATATAGTCGCTACATGTTTTATTCGCGAGACGTGGTATGCCCATCAGTTTTGCCTGTCGATGTGTTCGAATAGCTTGTTTGTCAAATCATTGGCGTTTAGTGGAGCTACTCATACGCAGTGCCTCATGTATCAATTCACACTGTTTTATTGATGTTAATGGGCATGGCAAACATCAGGATATAAATGTGCGTCATGGAACTAGCCCGACAACGTTGATGGTATAAATTTGGCTACATCGAATTGTTGATGGTGATGTTGGGAACATACACTGAATTTTACTGTGAATATCTCCATAAAAGTTGTAATAAGTGTTTTAGTTGTTTGTGCAAATTGAAGCAGGTTAGTTGTGATCGTCCCACCTGTCACTGTCTGTTTTGTTTGCCTTCAGCAACTTCGGATGCTAAAGATAGCGTTTGCGTGAAACGGGACATGCCACGTAGTAGCAAACGCGTAGTGAATACGTGTTAAACGTGACGTGATACAGTTTTGTCAGACTCTCGATTGAATTACATTCATATGATGCCCGTTGCCCCCCAATTAGCTGTATCCGTTCATCAGTACTCAATGCATATTCTTATCAGGATTAAGTGCTTAAAAGCAATGCCCACCCAAGTTCATCCTTTTCTTGAAAACAAAGTTGAACATATATATATATCTATAGCTGAAAAATATCTCTTTAGACTTAATGTAATGGCTCACTTTGTTGTTAAAGGCATTCATCAATAATCATGTGAACGTTGTAGTTGATGGGATCATTTGAGGAGACACCGTACAGTCTAGGTCCCATTGACCGGAGCGACACGAACTCGGCTGTTGGATGAGATCTAGTCGCAAAATGTAGCTTTAGCCTTTTTACTTGGCACAACTCTTGTTGGAGAGAGTCTGGCAGTTGAAACCATGAAATCTCCGATTATACTGACTGCGATATCTCAGGCTAATGAAAAGATGAATAAAAATACGAATCCTGACCATATCTCATGATAGACACAGATAATATCTTAGCCAAAAGGTACGACAGTGAATGAGCAACCGAAAAATTTATTGGCTAACTTCATTTGTCACAACCAATTACATAGAGCGACAAACGTGCCACATCAAAGGGGAAAAGATTGTGAGCAATATAATAGTTAGAAGTAGAGGTGTTCAGATTAAAGAAGAAATGTTAAATCCATGCATACTTATCCACAACACATGTTGTGATGCTGGATGTGAACACTAATCCGCCGTTGGCCGTAACGTGGCCCGAGAATTAACAGTAAATTGCTTTGAGGATGTTTACATCCTTCTCAGATACATCTTTACTTGATAAATACTCCCAGCGTTCAACTTCGGCGAGTGGCTCATATCTAACTTTTGATGTCGGAAAGACAACTCTCAGCCTTCTAAATGAGTAATGGTATGCATTTTTCTGGTGGCGTGTGAAGGCGTAATAAATACAGCGACGACCAGAACGAAACTCAGGTTGTTGAACGCAGACATATTACTCACGTGTTACGCTTAGTCTACGAAGCGAATTGACCGCAAGCCGTGTCGGTGCAATATGGATAAGATAAACTTATTGTTGGTTTACATATGAACTGCACGCGCTCTTTTTGATAATGGTGATAATATTAACCAAACCTCAGTTATCTTGTCTTCGCTGACCAGGAGTTTTCCGAGCGAAGCCCTTTGACTAGAGCTGGATCTTCATCTATGAAATAAGCGTGAGGGGGTTATATGCCGAGTGCCTTGTGGCATTTTGAAAACCTAATCTCAAGTGCGATATTTGTTTCCGAACGGTAGAAGAAAATTCACAGGCCAGTGAGCACGGGATGCGTCCGAAGGCTTAGTCGATGGTTTGAGCGACCAGTTGAACTGCTGTTGGAAGTGCCACGCCCAACGTCTTAGATGTCACCGCAAATTATGAATAGGCTCGCGGATTGTCTTTCTCACACTTGGATCCCTGGTATCTGTTGTCCAGGCGGAATGGCAAGCCGTTCGAAATATCACAGCGACATGTATTGTTTGGAAGTCTTTTGTTACCTTCGTCAATTAGACACGCTTTTTTGTCGTCTGAGAAAAGTCGGTGGCTAACAGTTGGCATGAGAAGGTGCTCGCTAGGAGTGAACAGTACTGGTACCTAGTGCAACCTGTGGAACAACAAATAAGTGTGTAGGATTCCATTTTGACAGTAAAGTTCCAATAATACGAATCGTAGATAACAGTACATCAGTGGTTTACACTGATATTTAACTGCCACACAACCACGAAGAAAAGGAAAAAAGCAATCCCTGTATAGGAAGAGAGGAGAAAAAAAGGGGAACATGAAGGGACCTAACTACTAGCGGAAAAAACAGCTACGTCCATATTCGAACATTCAAAGTGCTTACACCTGGCAAACAAAAAACCAAGCTGTAGATTACAATAACAATAGTGCCATTGAAGTGTTTTCCTGGTGAATAGGAGCTTACTGTGGTGATAGCATTTGCACAGAAATGTGCTTTGACTCATAACTGTAAGAAATAATGAAGTGAACATCTTTACGCTGAAACCGAGGTGAAGTATTACGCAAGTGCTGTGAGTCCCGAGTGTCACTGTGAAGAAGGGACAATTTGGATCCATCGTTGTGCTTAACCAAATTGTGTTATTTGCGCAATGGTTTTTCCCGTGGATGCCCTCAACCAAAGAGTTTTCACATCCCCATTCAGACGAATAGGTTTTTGAAGGCCAACGTGCAAGTCAAATTTCATTCACTTGGAGGGGGCCTTGAAACTGCAGACAAATATAACCATTTCTGGTGGTTTAGTACGTCATGTCAAATGTTCCCCAGTGCTTTTATTAGTAACTGAGTTGATACGTGACAAACCACCAATATCAGGTAGGGTACTCTTGCTTGTTCACCTTACAGCGTACTTATTTTATAGCTGACACAAAGGCTGCTCCCTGACTTGCAGTTTAGTGACTTGATAGACAGTACCAAACTTACTCTTTAATCCATAAGACGGTCCGCCTTAGGTTTGACAACCGAGCACGAAGGTGTCCGTAAACACTGCAGTTAGTTATCACATCGTGAAACGAGGTATTTTAAGTAACTCTATATAAAAAACCCAGCAATGGATGGGCTAAAGTTCACTTATAATTAACATTCGTGTTTCATTGTTGGCACAATAACTTAGGATTGAGTGCGATCAGTGAACGGGACTAATAATGTGCCGTTTCTAAGCACATAGCAGTCGTGACAGTTTGCTCCGGTGACACCCTATTTTTTATCATTAAGAAACATGCTAACTTGGTATCTAATCAGTACCACTCGTAATAAACCGGATTACGCCCATTTAACATGCGGGTATATAGGTAACATCATTCACCTGAGTTTGCGTGTGTCTTTCATCAGCCACTCTAGCTTATGCATCTGTATGGTCCCCATGGACTGGAAGTGTGGCACCATCACTCCAATCTTTAAAGGAGGGGGTCGCTCAGATGTGTCCAACTACAGACCTGTTACACTATTACCAGTGATCTCTAAAGTGCTTGAACGACTAGTGGCGAATAAACTTACCAACCATCTTGAAGGAAATAACATACTCTCGATTGCACAATATGGTTTCAGAAAGAGTCACTCTTGCCTTTCTAACCTCCTCCTAACTCTCGATGACTGGACGCTGGCTATAGACAACGGCAATCCTATCCATGCTTGCTATCTGGATATGTCCAAAGCCTACGACCGTGTCAATCATAGCATACTTTTACAGAAGCCAAAACAACACGGTGTCACGGGTAAACTATTGGCTTGGTTAGAGAACTACCTGATGGACCGTGTTATTCAAGTCAGAGTCGACG